>JASANE010016949.1:0-37458 GCA_030248225.1 Trileptium ribeirensis
CCCGAGGATCCTGAACACGAATCATTTTAAATGTATCTGTACCGGCGCATTTGTTTGCAATGGTACTTTATACCTTTGCCAGGAATATGTATATCGATTTGTCAGAATTTTTGTTATCTTATGGTTATATAGTATAAGTCTGGACCAAGCACTTTACCTTTAGAGGTTCTTCACGCCGTTGCCTTAGCCACCATGTTCATTATTGTACGGTAGACCGGAGGAAACAATTATTAGGTCGACACCACAGCAAACTACAAGCCTTATTCTGTGCTTTGGCGACCCCCCACGCCGTTCACGTTATATTGTTCCCACTGTTTGGAACCCAACTGATTGGCAGGACACACCCTTGACAACACAGTATCTTAGACACCCCCATGATTTTTGCAAATTCTGAAGTAGTTAGTACCGTGGTTTAGAATTTTTCGAGGGTGTAAGGGACACCCTCTTAATATTTTTCGTTTTATTGATGATGTACTTGACACGGTCTGTTCCGTGTGCGTATGGTTTAGGCTACACCAGAGGAAGAAACTTTTACGTATGGGTTTCGAAGCAACTCATAATGCGAAGTCAAAGGAACTTCATACTGTACCAGTAACATATTTAATTTTTTAATTTTGTCGCGTTGTCAAGATAGCTATAGTATTGCAGATTAGCTTTAAATACAAAGCTAGCTTAGCTATAAATTATAGACTGCAGGGTTTTGGTGTTTGTCATATGAATACCAATTTGTTTGGGCCTAAATATATATGTTTAAGCTTGTTTAGCCATGTCTAACTTATTTACATAGAAGATTTTCATTCATGGTATCATTAAGCTGGTATAGGTTTCGTGTATCGAAATTGCGCGGCCACTAGTGGCACACCTCCACTGAACAGGAATCGCGGGCCCTACCTCCTCCCTCATGACTGCTAAGCTGAGTGGATATTCCTCCTACATATTTCTACAAAAAATTGCAGTCGAAAATACAATATTTGGAATGGCAACTCCTGTACAAATAAGTTCTATAATTACTTTAATTTTTACAGTTAACCGCGCTTCGATCGAGTCCCTCGAAATACCCCAGGCCGACCCAAATGGGAGTTTGGGTCGCTGAGGACGGCACCCGGGTCCCGACTTAGGCTTAGTACATGGCTCATATAGGGACCTTAAGTTTGGCTAATGCTAACGCTTAGGCTTAGTATATCGATAATGGTATAGCGTGCCTTTTATTTCCGCACCTAAATGTTACATTGGCCCCGAAATCCATATCTATAGGACTCGACTAGCCCCCCCACACCCGGGTGAACGCAGAGCTCCAGTACATATGACTGTACGGCTGGTGGTATGCACTCAACTTAATATTCATTAAAGCAATGTCTACCGCTAGTTTAATTAGTACTCAGAAAATATCGGTGTCAAACATACCATATACCACAGTGGCGGCCACTATAACATGAACGCAGCATAATTTAAAAGTAACATATACAGCAAATATGAAACGAAGCTTGAAAATAGCATATATAGCAAATATGGGAGGAAGCTGCAGCTTACGACAACTTTAAAAGGTAGTGTAGGGTACCCTGGTATCCTGTAGCTAAGCGGATACCCTGGTAGTCTCGGTATACTAACCTTAGGTCCATATATGAGACATACGCTAAGCCTAAGTGCCGAACCCGGAAGTTCTGCGCTTTTTTCTAACGATATAACGTATTGCCCCTCTGGGTTACATGGGCCAACCATATTAAGGTTCCATTTAATTATTGGATATGCCAGGTACAAATAATAACCGATCTTTTTTGTTGAAACAATAGGCCTAATTTTTATACCAAAAATATTAATATTTATGAACAGAAACACTATACTAATTTATAAATGCCATTGTCGTTACAATAGCTACCAAATTTTTATTGTTAATGCAATAGAAGCTAGCATGATATTGCAGTTGCATATATCCGTAACTGCCATTGTTGCTAACATGCTACGAGAAAACTACTATGGCTGCATTTATGTTAGATTCTATTGTCGCTACAACAGCATTGAGCAAGCGATTGATGTTGCAACAAAACTAATTGTTTCTTTGTTTGGTGCACTAAAAGCAAGCGTTATTGCAACATCAATATTTATGTAAGAACCAAAAATAAAAAAGCATTACGCTCAGCAATAATAAAACGAAAATATATCGTGTTTGCAATAGATTACTCTGTGCAGTTCGTTCATGCAGATATCTATAAAGGACGCGTAAGTAGAATCCAGCTTTTCCACCATTTGTGAGAATAAGCTACAAATATGTCTCTTAATGTGTAATGCTCATGTGTTATCGCCTTTCTATATCTTTAACGAGAATTCACACTGCAAATTTGCGTGAGTTATATTTTAACTCAGAACTCTGCGATAAATTATAGGGTCTTTTCGGTTATCCCCCCGCCAGCCGGAATTTCAATTTTAAATGTACAGATAAAATTTTGGTACCACTCGATTCAACTCTATGAGCTGGTTCAGAAAATACCCATGTTACCCACATCCCTGACAAAATTTTTTTCCGATTTTTTGAGGTCCCAATGGTCCCTTGGGAACCCAAAAATTTTTTCTTCGGAATATGGTCCTGTCTGGCGCTTGATGAGACAAATCAACGAAATCTGCCTCACTGTTAGAAAGTTATGAGGGTCCAAATAACCCTGATGGCCGTACGTTATGACGTTAGAAAAAAGAACAGCTTAGAGCGGGGTTTCGAGGGGCGGCAGCCCCCACGACCCACGCTTCGGTTAGTGTATGTCTCATATAAGGACCTTAGCTTAGGCTAAGACTAAGGCTTAGGCTTAGTATATCGACAACGGCATGGCCTGCATTTTAATTTCCCCCTCAGGGTTACTTGGGCTCTAACTTTCTAACAGTTGGGTAGATTTCAACAAATTACACACCAGTTGATTTGTCCCATCAAGCTGGGTCGAACGGTACCAAACATGCCCATATTAAAAAGAAACATTTTTGGGTTCCCAAGGAAGGACCATTGGGACCTCAAAGAATCGGAAAAAAATTTGTCAGGAATGCGGGTAAAATGGGTATTTTCTGAACCAGGTCATAGAGCTGAATCGATTGGTACCAAAATTTTATCTGTACATTTAAAATTGACGAAATTCCGGCTGGGGGATGACCGAAATGACCTGGTTTAAATTATATTGAGTTCAAACTAACTTAGGCTGACTTTGGCAGGTCTCAGTGTTCTGAGTTAAATACCCAACTCAGAAGTGAGTTGGACACAAATCTATCTCAGAACGTCTGAGTTGCATAAAACTGACTAATGCTGAGCCAGTTTTCGTTCTCAGAGTTCCTGAGTATGATATTTCTGATACAGTCTAAGTTAAATTTACTGTTTGAGTATAATTGTAACTAAAGTCTTAGTTACGTGCTAACTCAACAGTGTGACTTAATAGAACTCATTCTGGAACGGTACGATGCTTCAAACGTCTGAAACGATGCAACCCAACCTGAGTTAAAATCAACTCAGACAAATTTGCAATGCAGGAAGCTCCAGTTGGAGCCTGAAAAAGGCAATGAACGTGGAAGTCACGCTCGCCTTGCTTCCACTCACCGGACCAATTATTAGTGGTGTTAGACAATTCTTAACAGTTTGAAAAACTCGAAATTGCTAAATTTTGTGGTATTATGAGTAGGTATATATACATACGAAAATTAACAGACAAATAGCAGTAGCGATTTGTTGCAAGATAGCCAGCGGGAACTGTTAGGAATAAATAACAACGTAGCGAACAAACGCTGGACCACAGGATACTTCAAAAATAATACTTTTCAAATGATTAGTGCTTAATATCTCTCTATTCATTGTAACTTGTTTAGTAGTCGTCGAGAAGAGTACATTGACTGTTGAGAAGTTAAAATAGCTAATTAAAGATGCCTCTACGAACGCCGAACAAATAATTTTTGTTTCATGTTAAACAAATAGCATCAAGAATGTTGCATTTCTGGTTTAGTTGGTCAGCTGATTTTATGAAATGGGAAAATTATTACAAATTTCCTGTGCCGATATACAAACCGGTGCCGGCGTCGCGGATCGAACATCAATTCATGATAACGGCGCACGCAAACGACTGAGTTATCTGGGAGCAGTATCCTTTAATGACCTTTGTAGAGAGCGAATAGCAATGCGCGTGCAAACAAGCGTCACTTCACAAACTCAGAACGCTTCACAATATGCGCTGGCTATTGGAAGAGTTAGATATAACCAAGCTCCCCTAACACGGCTCTTTACCGTCTTACAAAGACTAGATTTTATTAGACAAAATAGCAAGTGCAGCTTTGAAAACATAATAGAAAATATACATTATATATCTTGTAACTTTATCAGGTACAAATTCATCAGTGTTAAAAGCGCTTTTTAAGGAATACATATACGATTTTCGGAACGCTTTGCTGCAATGTAATATTTTACCAAAAACAATTTTTAGATACATTACTGTGTACAATATAATTGGCGATTGAAAAGCATTTCGATAAAAATTTGATTTCGTAGCGTTATGATGGTCTAAATTATTGTAATCTTTTATAAGCTGAACTATGCATTATACAAAGACTATCGCGAACAGAGACGAATCCTAATTGAAAACTAATAATCGTCGTGGTACTGTTGTTGGCCGATTACAAATCGCTACTTCTGGGCCAGGAATGAATCGAATCCCCTTTCTTACTTGTTCCTTAACAGTGGATGTGGATTCGTCATCGGGTTTTACAAAATAGGATAGTTTGTGTGCGCAGGTTAGGTGTAGTCGCGCATAAAACACACGTGTAGCTCGAGCGGTTGCACAGATATTTCCATTTTCGTGTATCTTGGGAACATTTAAAAACCATTTTAACCAAAATCCCACATCCTAAAAGCGAAATAAAACATTATAAAGAGGCTTATTGCTCTAACCAATGAGCCTAAATTGACTCAAATAGCTTTACATCGGTTGTCGACATACAACAAATAATACAATTTTTGGGATCCGACTCGAGCATTTTTGGTTCGCTTTTGCGGAATGAATATGTTGGAACCGGACTTTGTGCCAAACTAAAAGATTGCAAGCCTTCAAATGTGCTACCGCCTATTAATTTGACCATCCAATATTGAGTTATGCGTGTCACCATAAAAAACCAATAAAGGACATAGTCATATTTCATTACTTATACCGCTAGTAAGAATTCTTAGCTTCGGTAGTTTCACTCGTTACACTCAAAATTCACTTAAACATTAAAACCCATTAGTTTAACAGCAAACACATATATATTATATATACTTAAATATGACAAGGTGTTACTAGAGGGTACAAAATACTTGGATGTTGGTTACTGGCGATATAACACCTATAAATAAATAAAAATCTTCCAGCAGCCTATATGGATTATTTTACGTGCTAAACCAAAAGTAAACTTGTAGACCACGGCCGGCCGGCTGACAGACGTTACGTAACTGACAATCAACGTAGCTTCGCAACCGTTAACGGCAGGCCGTTGGTTGCCGGACGTCCACGGTTTACGGCTTCGCGTTGCCCAACACTAAGTCCGTTGTGCTATGTGCGGCATCAATCTTCTACCACAACTATTCTGTGTAGAAAGACATATTTTAATCACGCGCATAGAAAATTTAATATACATACGTAGAACCTGATAAAAAAGGTGCACAGTCAGAAACACAATGCAGTTTTGACATACAAAATAATTTTAGAAATCCAAATTTAAAATTTGTTCCCGTATAACTCAAAAAACTATTTCTTCAAAACTTCAGTAAAAGTTTCATTTGATATTGATACTATATATGTGTTACAAAACTCAATATTTTGAAACCAAATGAAATTCATGTAGCTTACTGAATATTTTATAGTATCCCCACCGATTTATAAAAATCAACAAAAAGGTTTTATTCAAAACTCTTGAATATTCACAAATAGATAAACTTCTGATTGTATCTACAGGTTCGCCATGCTTACGAGTATAAAATTCATGTCAAACGAAAGTTTTTAGAACTGAAAGCCTTGAGATTAGAAATAACTATTATTCATTGTTCACCAATAAAAACAAATGACAAACGCTATATATCTGCATTTCGAATACAGATTACTTGGCGACGATAAATATATCCTTTGAGATAATGAGCCAATGCAGCTAAAACGCAAGCACATCTGTCTAAATCTGTCTTCACGCGATTACGATGAACAAACGAATGACAACAAGTTCACACAAGCGTATCGAGGTTTAGTCCGGGCTCACAATTCAACATCAACAATACATATGCAGAATTCACAGAGAAATGCGTGCACAAAGTCGACACTTTTCTACACAGCAGTGTTGTGTAACAAAAGTTACTTACAGTTACCTGTAAATAACTAAAATAACTTACAAGTAGCTGGAAATAACTAAAACCAGTTACACCTAACTGTAAGTAATACAAGCAACTTACACCCAAGCGTAGTAACCAAAATCAAATACACATAACTGTAAGTTTTTAAAGTTACTTACACCGTACTGTAAGTAACTAAAATTACATACACCCAACTGCAAGTTATTAACATCATTTACAAATAGGTATCAGTTACTGAAAATACACCCAACTGCAAGTTATTAACATCACTTACAAATAGGTATAAGTTACTGAAATTACAAACTGTAAGTTAACAGAATCACGCGTATATAACTCTAAAGGGCTTAAATAGTTTACAAGTAACTGAAATGATTATAGCCGCTTAATCCTAGCTGTTAGTGCCTAAAGCTAGCATGACTATAACTACTTAAACCATAAATACGTAACTGTACAAAGACATATGTTCCGGTTTGTAAGTTCACTGTTAACCTGTTCCTTGTTAAATGAAAGTGTATTTCGCACAAACCTTTGCCACAGCGACGGACTGAAGCTGAATGGCCTGGAGCCTCATAAACTAGTCACTACGGTAACTAGGATATTTAGGAGATGTTGCCGGTTTACCAAGAAACCTCGCAAATGGCGCAATCTATAAGGAGATATTAATCTGCTTGGCGCCAAGCCGCGATTTTTATACAGATATACGATTTTCACGAATTGCATCGTTCACATTAAGTTGCGTCCACCTACTGCACACGGTTACGCAAAGAACTGCAGTGTTCGTTACACTGCTCTTGTCATTACATTGTAACGACGATTTTATCTGTCACTACAAGCTTTGTACATGAGCTTGCATTTATTAACGATGTGCGTAGCGAGCATTGCGATTGGCGTTACACGGTGTGTAACAACAATGTTTAAAATTGTACGTCGAGCGCAACGATAACTGATATTGCGGCACAATGGTGTAATGATGGAGAATATTTTTGCACTACAGCAGATTCATCATATAAGCTTCAGCATCTTTAAAACCTTTATAACCACTAATGCAACAAGTTATGACATTAGAATGAACACCGCGGAATTATGCATGGCTCAGAAACGGGCAGATCCCACGGAATACAGTAGCATTCAAAAAAGTACATCGGTCAGAAAGGCGTTCAAATCAATCACTCCATCATTTAAAAACTTTATAGTAACAAAAAGTACACTGAAATCACTTACACTTAACGCTAAAGTGATGTTAAGTGTACAACTTGCAGTTGGGTGTATTTTCAGTAACTGATACCTATTTGTAGACCACGTTAATAACTTGCAGTTGGGTGTATGTAATTTTAGTTACTTACAGTACGGTGTAAGTAACTTTAAAAACTTACAGTTATGTGTATTTGATTTTGGTTACTACGCTTGGGTGTAAGTTGCTTTGTATCACTACAGTTAGGTGTAACTGGTTTTAGTTATTTCCAGCTACTGTAAGTTATTTAGTTATTGACAGGTAACTCGGAATAAACTTTTTGTTACACAACACTGCTGTGTAGAAAAGTGTCGACTTTGTGCACGCATTTCTCTGTGAATTCTGCATATGTATTGTTGATGTTGAATTGCTAGCCCGGACTAAACCTCGATACGCTTGTGTGAACTTGTTGTCATTCGTTTGTTCATCGTAATCGCGTGAAGACAGATTTAGACAGATGTGCTTGCGTTTTAGCTGCATTGGCTCATTATCTCAAAGGATATATTTATCGTCGCCAAGTAATCTGTATTTGAAATGCAGATATATAGCGTTTGTCATTTGTTTTTTTATTGGCGGACAATGAATAAGAGCTCAATTCAACTCGTTTTAGGCTTTTCAACTTCTTGAAAATTTTTGTTGTTTGACATGAATTTTATACTCGTAAGCATGGCGAACCTGTAGATACAATCAGAAGTTTATCTATTTGTGAATATTCAAGAGTTTTAAATAAAACCTTTTTGTTGATTTTTATAAATCGGTGGGGATACTATAAAATATTTAGTAAGCTACATGAATTTCACTTGGTTTTAAAATATTGAGTTTTGTAACACATATATAGTATCAATATCAAATGAAACTTTTACTGAAGTTTTGAAGAAATAGTTTTTTGAGTTATACGGGAACAAATTTTAAATTTGGATTTCTAAAATTATTTTGTATGTCAAAACTGCATTGTGTTTCTGACTGTGCACCTTTTTTATCAGGTTCTACGTATGTATATTAAATTTTCTATGCGCGTGATTAAAATATGTCTTTCTACACAGAATAGTTGTGTTCCAATATCTATGCCGCACATAGCACAACGGACTTAGTGTTGGGCAACGCGAAGCCGTAAACCGTGGACGTCCGGCAACCAACGGCCTGCCGTTAACGGTTGCGAAGCTACGTTGATTGTCAGTTACGTAACGTCTGTCAGCCGGCCGGCCGTGGTCTACAAGTTTACTTTTGGTTTAGCACGTAAAATAATCCATATAGGCTGCTGGAAGATTTTTATTTATTTATAGGTGTTATATCGCCAGTAACCAACATCCAAGTACTCTGTACCTCTCTAGTAACACCTTGTCATATTTAAGTATATATAATATATATGTGTTTGCTGTTAAACTAATGGGTTTTAATGTTTAAGTGAATTTTGAGTGTAACGAGTGAAACTACCGAAGCTAAGAATTCTTACTAGCGGTATAAGTAATGAAATATGACTATGTCCTTTATTGGTTTTTTATGGTGACACGCATAACTCAATATTGGATGGTCAAATTAATAGGCGGTAGCACATTTGAAGGCTTGCAATCTTTTAGTTTGGCACAAAGTCCGGTTCCAACATATTCATTTCCGCAAAAGCTAACGAAAATGCTCGAGTCGGATCGCGAAAATTGTATTATTTGTTTGTATGTCGACATACCCATGTAAAGCTATTTTAGTCAATTTAGGCTCATTGGTTAGAGCAATAAGCCTCTGATAATGTTTTATTTCGCTTTTAGGACGTGGGAATTTGGTTAAAAATGGTTTTTAAATGTTCCCAAGATACACGAAAATGGAAATATCTGTGCAACTGCTTGAGCTACATGCGTGTGTTTTATGCGCGACTACACCTAACGGTGCGCACACAAACTATCCTATTTTTTGTAAAACCCAATAATAATCACATCGACTGTTAAGGAACAAGTAAGAAAGGGGATTCGATATTCATTCCTGGCTCAGAAGTAGCGATTTGTAAATCGGCCAACAACAGTACCACGACGATTATTAGTTTTCAATTAGGATCCGTCTCTGTTCGCGATAGTCTTTGTATAATGCATAGTTCAGCGATAAAAGATTACAATAATTCAGACCATCATAACTAAGCTACGAAATCAAAATTTTTATCCAGAAATGCTTTTCAATCGCCAATTATATTGTACACAGTAATGTATCTAAAAATTGTTTTTGGTAAAATATTACATGGCAGCAAAGTGTTTGAAAATCGTATATGTATTCCTTGAAAAGCGCTTTTAACACTGATGAATTTGTACCTGATAAAGTTACAAGATATATAATGTATATTTTCTATTATGTTTTCAAAGCTGCACTTGCTATTTTGTCTAATAAAATCTAGTCTTTGTAAGACGGTAAAGAGCCGTGTTAGGGGAGCTTGGTTATATCTAACTCTTCCAATAGCCAGCGCATATTGTGAAGCGTTCTGAGTTTGTGAAGTGACGCTTGTTTGCACGCGCATTGCTATTCGCTCTCTACAAAGGTCATTAAAGGATACTGCTCCCAGATAACTCAGTCGTTTGCGTGCGCCGTTATCATGAATTGATGTTCGATCCGCGACGCCGGCACCGGTTTGTATATCGGCACAGGAAATTTGTAATAATTTTCCCATTTCATAAAATCAGCTGACCAACTAAACCAGAAATGCAACATTCTTGATGCTATTTGTTTAACATGAAACAAAAATTATTTGTTCGGCGTTCGTAGAGGCATCTTTAATTAGCTATTTTAACTTCTCAACAGTCAATGTACTCTTCTCGACGACTACTAAACAAGTTACAATGAATAGAGAGATATTAAGCACTAATCATTTGAAAAGTATTATTTTTGAAGTATCCTGTGGTCCAGCGTTTGTTCGCTACGTTGTTATTTATTCCTAACAGTTCCCGCTGGCTATCTTGCAACAAATTGCTACTGCTATTTGTCTGTTAATTTTCGTATGTATATATACATACTCATAATACCACAAAATTTAGCAATTTCGAGTTTTTCAAACTGTTGAGAATTGTCTGACACCACTAATAATTGGTCCGGTGAGTGGAAGCAAGGCGAGCGTGACTTCCACGTTCATTGCCTTTTTCAGGCTCCAACTGGAGCTTCCTGCATTGCAAATTTGTCTGAGTTGATTTTAACTCAGGTTGGGTTGCATCGTTTCAGACGTTTGAAGCATCGTACCGTTCCAGAATGAGTTCTATTAAGTCACACTGTTGAGTTAGCACGTAACTAAGACTTTAGTTACAATTATACTCAAACAGTAAATTTAACTTAGACTGTATCAGAAATATCATACTCAGGAACTCTGAGAACGAAAACTGGCTCAGCATTAGTCAGTTTTATGCAACTCAGACGTTCTGAGATAGATTTGTGTCCAACTCACTTCTGAGTTGGGTATTTAACTCAGAACACTGAGACCTGCCAAAGTCAGCCTAAGTTAGTTTGAACTCAATATAATTTAAACCAGGTCATTTCGGTCATCCCCCAGCCGGAATTTCGTCAATTTTAAATGTACAGATAAAATTTTGGTACCAATCGATTCAGCTCTATGACCTGGTTCAGAAAATACCCATTTTACCCGCATTCCTGACAAATTTTTTTCCGATTCTTTGAGGTCCCAATGGTCCTTCCTTGGGAACCCAAAAAATGTTTCTTTTTAATATGGGCATGTTTGGTACCGTTCGACCCTGCTTGATGAGACAAATCAACTGGTGTGTAATTTGTTGAAATCTACCCAACTGTTAGAAAGTTAGAGCCCAAGTAACCCCTGAGGGGGAAATTAAAATGCAGGCCATGCCGTTGTCGATATACTAAGCCTAAGCCTTAGTCTTAGGCTAAGCTAAGGTCCTTATATGAGACATACACTAACCGAAGCGTGGGTCGTGGGGGCTGCCGCCCCTCGAAACCCCGCTCTAAGCTGTCCTCTTTTTTCTGACGTCATAACGTACGGCCATCAGGGTTAAATTTGGACCCTCATAACTTTTTCTAACAGTGAGGCAGATTTCGTTGATTTGTCTCATCAAGCGCCAGACAGGACCATATTCCGAAGAAAGTTTTTTGGGTTCCCGAGGGACCATTGGGACCTGAAAAAAATGGAAAAAATTTTGTCAGGGATGTGGGAAACATGGGGATTTTCCTGAACCAGCTCATAGAGTCTAAAATCGATGGTAACCAAAATTTTATCTGTACATTTAAAATTGAAACTCCGGCTGGCGGGGGGGATAACGGAAAAGACCCTATAATTTATTTCGCAGAGTTCTGAGTTAAAATATAACCTGACGCAAATTTGCAGTGTGAATTCTCGTTAAAGATATAGAAAGGCGATAACACATGAGCATTACACATTTAGAGACATATTTTGTAGCTTATTCTCACAAATGGTGGAAAAGCTGGATTCTACTTATGCGTCCTTTACAAATATCTGCATGAACGAACTGCACAGAGTAATCTATTGCAAACACGATATATTTTCGTTTTATCAATTGCTTAAGAGTTAATGCTTTCTTATTTTGGTTCTACATAAATATTGATGTTGCAATAACGCTTGCTTTTAGTGCACCAAACAAGTAAACAATTAAAGTTTTGCTGCAACATCAATCGCTTGCTCAATGCTGTTGTAGCGACAATAGAGTCTAACATAAAAACAGCCATAGTAGTTTTCTGTAGCATGTTAGCAACAATGGCAGTTACGGATATATGCAACTGCAATATCATGCTAGCTTCTATTGCATTAACAATAAAAATTTGGTAGCTATTGTAACGACAATGGCATTTATAAAATTAGTATAGTGTTTCTGTTCATAAATATTAATATTTTTGGTATAAAAATTAGGCCTATTGTTTCAACAAAAAAGATCGGTTATTATTTGTACATGGCATATCCAATAATTAAATGGAACCTTAATATGGTTGGCCCATGTAACCCAGAATGGGCAATACGTTATATCGTTAGAAAAAAGCGCAGAACTTCCGGGTTTCGCACTTAGGCTTAGCGTATGTCTAGTATATGGACCTAAGGTTAGTATACCGAGACTACAGGTATCCGCTAAGCTACAGATACCAGGGTACCCTACACTCCTTTTAAAGTTGTCGTAAGCTGCAGCTTCCTCCCATATTTGCTATATATGCTATTTTCAAGCTTCGTTTCATATTTGCTGTATATGTTACTTTTAAATTATGCTGCGTTCATGTTATAGTGGCCGCCACTGTGGTATATGGTATGTTTGACACCGATATTTTCTGAGTACTAATTAAACTAGCGGTAGACATTGCTTTAATGAATATTAAGTTGAGTGCATACCACCAGCCGTACAGTCATATGTACTGGAGACTCTGCGTTCACCCGGGTGTGGGGGGGCTAGTCGAGTCCTATAGATATGGATTTCGGGGCCAATGTAACATTTAGGTGCGGAAATAAAAGGCACGCTATACCATTATCGATATACTAAGCCTAAGCGTTAGCATTAGCCAAACTTAAGGTCCCTATATGAGCCATGTACTAAGCCTAAGTCGGGACCCGGGTGCCGTCCTCAGCGACCCAAACTCCCATTTGGGTCGGCCTGGGGTATTTCGAGGGACTCGATCGAAGCGCGGTTAACTGTAAAAATTAAAGTAATTATAGAACTTATTTGTACAGGAGTTGCCATTCCAAATATTGTATTTTCGACTGCAATTTTTTGTAGAAATATGTAGGAGGAATATCCACTCAGCTTAGCAGTCATGAGGGAGGAGGTAGGGCCCGCGATTCCTGTTCAGTGGAGGTGTGCCACTAGTGGCCGCGCAATTTCGATACACGAAACCTATACCAGCTTAATGATACCATGAATGAAAATCTTCTATGTAAATAAGTTAGACATGGCTAAACAAGCTTAAACATATATATTTAGGCCCAAACAAATTGGTATTCATATGACAAACACCAAAACCCTGCAGTCTATAATTTATAGCTAAGCTAGCTTTGTATTTAAAGCTAATCTAATATATAGCTATCTTGACAACGCGACAAAATTAAAAAATTAAATATGTTTACTCATTACGGAATGGTGTGAAGTTCCTTTGACTTCGCATTATGAGTTGCTTCGAAACCCATACGTAAAAGTTTCTTCCTCTGGTGTAGCCTAAACCATACGCACACGGAACAGACCGTGTCAAGTACATCATCAATAAAACGAAAAATATAAGAGGTATCCCTTACACCCTCGAAAAATTATTAAACCACGGTACTAACTACTTCAGAATTTGCAAAAATCATGGGGGTGTCTAAGATACTGTGTTGTCAAGGGTGTGTCCTGCCAATCAGTTGGGTTCCAAACAGTGGGAACAATATAACGTGAACGGCGTATTAGGTACACAAATCTCCAAATAAGGCTTGTAGTTTGCTGTGGTGTCGACCTAATAATTGTTTCCTCCGGTCTACCGTACAATAATGAACATGGTGGCTAAGGCAACGGCGTGAAGAACCTCTAAAGGTAAAATGCTTGGTCCAGACTGAGCTGTGCAGCCATAAGATAACAAAAATTTGACAAATCGATATACATATTCCTGGCAAAGGTATAAAGTACCATTGCAAACAAATACACCGGTACAGATACATTTAAATGATTCGTGTTCAGGATCCTCGGGATATTTTACGATTAAAAGTTATTAAGTATAGTAGTCCATTAAAAATCACGACATAAAATATGATTTTCGTGAACATTGGTATGCAATAAATCCCTAAAACAATGCACTTTCCAGTTATTGAGTCAATTCATTTCAGGCAAAATACTTTGGTAGTTGAAAAATTTGAAGTTACCACAAATTTTATATTGATTTTACTTGCGTTTAATGCCAATGTCACTCGCAATAAAACTGTCAGTTACAGTGCGATAAAAGATGTGAAATTATAGTGTTACCTGCCCACCGTCTTATTGTTATTGCATATATATTTACTGAGAAAGTACGAAATTATTGCTATATATTCCCAGCTGTATTGGCACTTAAATTTATGTGTAAATTCTCAATGAATCGCATCTACGATTCCGGTAAATTAACGTTCATTTTGAACACCCAATTCATTATTTCACACATAGGCATTTATCTTAGGTCTTGCCACTTTCAAAAGTAATAGTTGCCATCGCAAATTAAATAATTTCAAATTGTAACGCTTGTTAATTTTAAACGTTTACATTGTATTATTGCTCTCAAACAGTTCGTATGTGAAATCTGCAGAGGTGCAGCATGCGGGGGAACCCGTTCCTTTGTCGATTAACTACTGTAAGCATGTTGTCTGTTTTTTTTGATTTATTCATTTGATTCAAGTGATAAAGCAGTGTACTCCCGATGAGATTAATAATGTAGAATTTTGAAAATTTTAGATATCCAACATCTAAACACAATCTCAGTTATCGAGGCACAGAAATCTACATCGGGTGGGAAGGAAATCACGGCACGGGCACCTTTCTTTTCAATTTGTGCCGAAATTTCAATCCCTATATATACGGTTTGGAATGGACGGACGAAGTAAGTTCAAAAGCACAGTACACCTAGATTATCAACCCGTTTTACCAGCTTGGTAAGTAAGCTGATCTAAAAGTAAAACTAATGCCCATTACAATTCAAAGCATGGTATCATTAAATTGTTTTTAGACGTTCCACAAATTCCTCGTGTTCATCTTTATTCATCTCTCTGTTGTTTAAACCAAGTGCGCATGAACAATATAATTTACTTAACTGAAGTCGCTGCTTCAACCTACAATAGAATGCATGCCACATATAATACATATTATAAAGAGCTCATATATAAATCTGATATACAGAATGTCATTTAACCAGTTTATCGGGTTCCATAGACAGTTTAGTTAAAGATTTCAATAATTATTCCAAAATACAAAGTAGACATTACTTTTAAACTTTATTAGCTTTTAAAAAATTAGAAAGCAAAATTAAAATAGGCGGGCGTAGTATATAATCGAAATAACTGAATTGTTCCATTTATGGGACGATGTTTAGAAGATGGAACGTTTTGTTTATTTTAGCTGCCAAAACAAAATGCTTTGTTAGCGGGTACCCCTCCTAAAACTAAGCGATTTGGTGTTGCGAAGATCCCGGAATTGAGGTTTACCCAAGCCAACACTAAAAGCAGATAGCTTAAGGTATTTGATTGGGCAGCAGGGAGGTTTGGACGAAAGTGGGTCAAGTTCTCTGTCGTGTAGTCTGGGCAGCAAAATGCACTGGCAGAAGATTTTGTATTATGGATGGCACCAACGAAATGCAATAAAATGGTTTTAAAATGTACAAGTGTGGCTAGTATTAAAAGTAAAATTTTTGATATTGCTTTTGCTGCTAGTACTGAACTTCACTTAAACTGGAAATGATGTGTGTTTAACCTCTAAACTAGAAGCCACTTATCATAGTGCTGTGCTATTAGAAGCTTTCCCGTTTATTAAAAGCTGTGGTGTAGAATCTTTCGCCAGTACTTGTTATAGTATGGATGCTAGAAATCAATGAAGCGTGCTGTTTTGATTGCTAGTCAGTGTTTAACTTAAGTCTTATTAAATTAAAGGAATTGAAGAGGGTACTCGTTTATCCGCTAGCTAAAGGCTTAGAGAGTATAACTATATCGCGTATAAGTTGTATAGTATATATGGCGTATAATTAATGACGTATGAACAGTTCAATAACAGGTGGACGATCATTTCTAAAAATCATAAGGCTTTAAATTCGGAATGGAATCGATTCGGTCCAACTACGGTTTTAGAAAGAATTTACCTCGGATCAGGTGGTCTATATACGAAGCCAAGTCGAACGTGATTATGTCACACTACCTCTGTGCGTAGCGACTCTATATTTACAGTTATAATATTTACAATGATATCTTGTGTATGGTTAGACAAGTCTTTTTAGTGACGAATTTATGGCACTTTGTTGCGCAGTGAGCGAAGCGAATAAGCAATTATTCGAATGAATTCAGATAACTTTTACCTGGTCTGTTTGTTTGAATGGTTTTTATAAACATCTCCGGTACGGAATGAAGATTTATTCATGGGATCTTTTGTATATTCGGACCGGTGAATCCATGTTTTTTTCAGCCACGCAGGTAACCCATGAGGTATGGTAGTAAAAAATAGCACCGCCAGTTTTGTCCTCGAGGAAAAATACATTTTAGAAAATTTTAGAAACTAAGTCCAACTTATTCACATATCACATTATAGCTTTGAAGGGGTTTTAAAAGTTTTACGATCGAAGAACCCGACTTCTATAATTGAAGCATGTCTTTCGGTTGTTTTGGTATTGCGAGAAGGGAACCAAGAATGGTCCGTATATAGGTTTCTCGGTATGCTGAATAAGACGGTTTCTTATCTACAGTCTGTCATGAATATTCCATGCCTTATTAGTGGGTTTTAATGGGTTTAATGACAATGACGTGATTTCCAGGATATAGCAAGTATTCATTTTTTGCCTATATATTGCGTGTAGGGCATCGAGAATCGACATTTTTCGATGCGTTGCATGGGAAAGTTTGGTTATCTACGGATACTTCATGCCTTTTCAGAAGTTTTCAATACGTTTTGTGTCGCCAAATCCTTACCAGGATATAGCATGTGTTCAGCTGTCTAAGTATAGCGTGCAGTATATATATGGACAATGATTTATATATTGGTTTTTAGGCTGAATTCGATGATTAGGTTACCTACAGTCCAGCACCAACATTTCATGCTTTTTCAGTGGTTTTCAATGTGCTTTAAACTGATTATATTCTGTATACAGTTTGTTTGATTATATATTGCATTGTCTGTATGGTTATTTTAACCATATTTATGTTTGATCATAATATTAAATAACCCATTTTAGCACTAATAATACGGTGTCTGTATTATTGCAGCAATAAACCCACTTTGTATAACAATCACATTAATATTTATGAACAGAAGCACGATATTAATTTATAAATGCTATTGTTGTTACAATAACTCCCAAATTTTTATTGTAAATACAATGGAAGTTAGCATGATATTGCAGTAATATATATCCGTAACTGCTACTGTTGCTGATATGTTACGAGAAAACTACTGTAGCTGCATTTATGTTAGGTTCTATTGTCGCTACAATAGCAAGCGATTGATGTTGGAACAGCAATATAGTTTCTTTGTTTAGGTGTACTAAAAGCAAACGTTATTGCAACATCAATATTTATGCGCAACGGTATTGTTAAATCCAAAAATAGAAAAGCATTACACTCTGCAATAATAGAACGAAAATATATCGTCTTTGCAATAGCTTACGGTGTGCAGTTCGTGCACGCAGATCTCTGTGAACGACGCATTTCTAAGCGGAAGTGTCAACAAACTGTCACATATATTGACAACTGTGAATTGTGTGCTTATCAGTTAATTCCAAAATACAAGTGACAGTGCTACGCGCATTTTGATCTTGAGGTGTTTCACGCACTGCAGGAGGCTAAGCCCATGTACTGAGAAATCGTGAAAATAGTTCGCTTTTTTGTTACTTGGCCCAGGTGGCAAATTTGCGTTTACTTCTAAAAGAGATACGAAAGTGGTTCTAGGCAAAAATTTTGATAAGACCACTGAAAGGACTGCAAAATGAATTTACCAGATACATGCAGAAGCAGGGGTTCAAAGAGCTACCCTCCGAGGCCCTGGTCTACATGCTAAGAGTACCACCCTACCCCTGGCGCACCGCACCTAACTCCCGGTGCGCCAACCCGACGCCTCCCTGTACACCGAAGGCGTGTGGAAAGTTAGCAGAAATCTGCAAAAATAGCTGGAAAATTGCCAAACATTTGGGCAAAATTAGCAAAATGAAGGAGGTCCTCGGCGCGCGGAAGGGAGGGGGTTGTCAACGTTTTTCAGCATCGACTGGACGAGCTCCCCCCAAAGGTCGCCACCCTCTTCCTTGAGATGACCTCTCCATCGCCGAACCCGGCTGTCCCACCTTATATGTATGAGCGTCAGCGTCTATGATTTATCAATATTTACAGAACCCGATTTGTCACGTTGGGATAAAAACTTTGAGGTTTATAACCGGTTGTTTCGCGGTTGACGCTGTAAAGATAGCCAACGATGGATATTATACTATAAATATATTGTCTGGACTTGAACGGATATATACTATAAATATATGTATGCATATACTGTCCCAAATAAACAAACTATGACCACGACGGATGCGAGAAAACCTAGCCTTATTGGAGCTAAGCACATGCAAAATTTGGCCAAATGCCCGCGGGTAGAGTCGGGATGATCCATAGTTACCCCGCGAACGTATTTATACTTTTGTCGTGAAATTTTTGGATGTGTATATGTGTACTATGACTAGTTCTAGCCCTAAGGGATCCCAGCTGCATCAACTTTTCCGTTATGGTACACTAGACGATACCGGGTTCCCTGACTGCTCGGTGAACTTAATGCTGCCATAGGGGAACCTGTTAGCTTAGCTATCCACTCGCGGGTTTACCAGGGTGTTCGGCCTGGCCCCTATTTTGGCCCTCACTCTCGTGGCATGAAAGGTCCCCTGAGGGTGTGTCAACCCTTAAGCCTGCTCACAGGTATTAAGATTGACCCACCTTTAAATCATTTTTATGCTTCCTATTTTGTGTCCCTGATCTTCACCCCGATTTCATGGACCTTGTGGAGACTATTTGCATTTATAGATGATTGAACTGTAGTGGGACTGATATATATTTTCATGTTGTTTCATGAGTGTTCGTTGAAAATAAACACTCGTGGGGCTGATGCTTAATGCGCGAATTTTCTATGCACATGCCAACCAAACATGAACACCTGTATAGTTAATATTTTTCCTACTTCTCTGGCTCATTCATGTATCCTAAGCAATTCAGCACTGGTGTGGCTGACATTTTAAACGACGTTGAGGCCGAGCAGATAGTTTGCTTCATGGAACCCTGACATTGCAGATAGTTTATCGGGGAGTGTGGTTCACCATAACTAACTAGTTACGACAAGTGAATCGAATACTGGCGGGAAAGATATTCCTTGACCTTATACATAATCAGGGACTCGGGAGTGACCCTAACCGGCGTAAGGTTAATATAGTCCGCTTGGGTATACCCCGAAAGATCCACATCTCTCACACGCCGTGGATGGTATCTCTTTCCTTTAAAACGAACAAGTTTTTTAGAATGGTCACACATATGTGACCTGTTACCTTTTTCATTGACACTGCTCCGAGTGCGAAACACGGAATGCGACGCAATATATAACCACGGAAAAACCCCATGGTCACTGATGATACATATACCCTGAGCCCTTAAACTAAATCCCGTGCAGCTATGAAGGACTTTCCGATCGTTCGATTCCCTTTAATTTCTCGATTACCAATTGCGGTGCAGATATTAGACATTACATATCATTCCACCAAGAAAAAGATCACGTGAAAATTCGGTAGCTTTATGGATTACTTGAGAGCTGCTTCCAGGGCCACAACCTTGTCGAAATTTTGAAGAAGTATTTTAATAAAACCCTTATTACTGGACTCTTCCAATCGCCTGACATTGCTAACATCACCTGTAAAATTTATGTGCTACGCTGGCTCGCTAGTCTACCCTAATTATTTTCCAAATGACACCTTAGTGTTGCTTGTATTGAGCTTGACCTTTCTGGTTACCGCTTCACATTTAAAAACAAAAACAACGCGGCGGATACTTTACTATCCGCGACAAGCCTTGTTCACATAAACAGCACTCTGACATAGCACAATTTAATTTTCAACATAATGATATAACCATGGCACATTCATGAGTGTGGGCCATCAGCTGATCTTTCCGGTCCCATCCGAGCATGCACACAACTGACAATACAAAATATAAGTCTGCATCATATCTTTCAAATCGTGATTGCCCCATGAACACCACACTAAACGGGTTTGTATATATTATAGTATTGTAAATTGTAAAATTGCAAAACGGGATTATATTATTGTTGTACATTCTATTATATACAACAATATAATGCTATTACGCAAATGACTGATTTATTTAAAATAGAAAATATGACTTTAACGTACTCGAATAACGCTCCATCAGTCTACATCGCGTTCCAACCATATAATTTCACAATGATTTTAGATTAATTTCTACACTCTTAGGAAGTCACCCTAACATTTGGGTTATTATTAGATCTATTAAATATTGTTTGAATTTATTAGTCACCTTATAATTTGTTTAAAAAATATGGTTGAGTTTTATATATGTATTTACTTTGCTTAGTTTGCTGACCGCTATGATATGATTCATATATTTGTTTTTTGGGAAGTATTTCTTGTTGACCAGCACCAGAGTTGCATTTGCTTTTGGGTTTGACAACTTCCAAATTTTAAAATTTTATAGTTTGCCAACTTTTAAATTTCGGGTATATACACAGACGAGTTAGAAATAGAGAGAGTAGACACAGGGGTATAAAATATGGTGTTACAATATGGTATCCGGGACCAGTCGGACTTAAGTTTCTAACTGAACGGTTGTCGTTCTGTTGTATTTTTTTGCTTGTAAGTTGTATTAAAATATTGCTCTTAGCTACGGATTTTTCATCGTTCTCTATCGATCCAGCGGTTGAGTGTAGCTTCTGAGTTATGCAGCGTAGGCGAAGTCGACTCCAGTTTCGCTCCGTACAGTTGAAACTCGAAAAAGACGAGAGGCGTCTGATTGTTGCATTGAGTTTGCTATTCTCGGGTTTCCAATGCTGACTGGTTGCCCCAGCCCTTTCGCCATCCATGAGAGTTTGGGCTTGTCGGCAAGGTTGGTATGGCTGTTAAATTTAAGGAAATAAAATGTATGTACTTACGTTATTTTGGAGAATTTCGTTCTACCGCAACCAGGTAAAAGATAGGAGATACAGCTGAGTTGCTTCTCCGATTAAATTTTGAGCTAGTAAAGTCAGTCATATTTTGGATCAAACGTGCTAATTTGACGCTGACTCGACGCAATTTCACTTAAATGCTTATGGATGCTCACTTTGTGGGGTTTTCGAAGTTCATTCGAGATTTAGGTTCGGATCGCCTTTCCCATTCATGCAGCATTTGGGGAGGCCAAGCCTACCCTAATTGTCGGGTGGCATGGAGCTGCGCAGAGTAATGAGTGGAGTGCTCAAAAGTTGTTTTCGAGCGTACAGAAACAGAGCCTTAGCCTAATGGTATCATCTTAGCAAATACAAAGCAAATACAAATGCAAATAGCAAATACATCATACAAAGCAATATATGCATGTGCGTAAAAATATTTGATTGGTGTGATGCTTTGATCAAGAGAAACGGAGTGGCATTTATGGCACTCTAATGTACACATGTAACCGATAATACGAAAACCAGATGAGGATTCCCGTACAATTTTGTGTTCAAAAGAAAGGAAACGCGTACGTCTTTGACAGACTGGTAAATTTTCATTTCAATTTCCAAACTTACCCGTGGGCTCGACGATTTTCTTTTGTGAAAGCTAGATTCCGACCCTCGGTTTGTGTTGGTGTAAGGCCAGAGTTCCAAAGAGCGCTGAAGGATTTCTTGTGAAACGTCAAAAAATTTTATAACATAGAGAGAGTGAACGAGCGAAATGTAACCTTGCAAACAGGGAATACGAGGGCCAACTTTAAAATGCTAAAGTGCAGCCAGGTTACAGGATCATTTCAGTGATATGATAAAACGAGCTAAGTTTCTGTAACTTGAAACGATAAACCATTACCATACCCTGTGCGATGGCCAAGAATTCCAGCTTAAACAAAATCTCGTCACTCCAAATCCGACAGGCTACTTAATGCGTGGAATCAATTTGGCGTAACACTGTATGAGCGAATCTTGGCACTCGAAGGTCCCGCCAGGATTCTCAAACTCTCTTTATGGGTTCAATGTAAGGGTGTCCGGGACGAACATGCGGTAAGCGTAGGCGGTGGTTATCCGTTTTGCGTAGCTCTGATGTTGAAGTTTATAACGTAAATACATGGTGAGGGTTCTCCGCGGAGAACCTTGCTTATTCTACAGCCGGCGCAGAACCATCCCATAACTTTCGTATCTAGAGATAATGCTGATCAGCGTGAATACCTGGAGAAGCCATGTGTCTCACACGCAAGCTTAAGAAGGGACTCTGAAGCCTGAATTAGAAAGCATTCTTACGGGGCTATGCGGGTATCATTCCTCCCAACTCCTAACTGAGTTAAGAATACATGTAAATACGCGGCATAAGAGAAATATTAATCTTATGGGTATTTGTAGCTACCGCTAAAAGCATACGCGCAGGGAGCGTCCTAAATATTAAAGCCGCATGTGTTCATCTTCACCTAACACTACTGAAATTATGCTCAACAAATCAATTTATCAGCGCCCCCCAGTGTTCGATAGTTTAAAAGGACGGGGCACTCATTCAGAAACACGAAAATATCAATCTCCCTAGTGTTCATAGGAATGATGTGGAATCGAAAGCATTGCAGAGTGCCCTAGGAATAAGGGAACGACTGGTCAGCCTTACCGCCTGCTAGCGAGCTAATGGTTGACCCTCCCTGGGGAGACTTTTCATTCCACTAGAGCGTGGACTAAAATAGGAGCCAGGTCGAATGCCCTGGTAAGCGCGCCAGCGTCCTGCTAAACTAACCAGTTCCCTTAGGTCAGCATTAAGTTCACCGGGGATTCAGGGAAGCCGGGGTCGTCTCATTTCCATAACGGTGAAATTTGGTGTAGCTGATATCACATAGAGCTAGAACTAGTCATACTACAACTTAGGGGCGGAAGTGAAATGCATGCTATGCCGCTCTCTATATACTAGGCCTAAGCTTTAGCCTTCCTTACATGACTATGGACCATCTACTAAGCCTAAGTCTAAGTCCGTGGGCTATCACCCAACCCCCCCTCAAGTTGTTCTTTGTTCTAACTATATGACGTCCGGCCCCTAAAAATGACATGGTCCGAGTTCAGAACATGCCTAATAGAGGCATATATTCTCCCCTGTACCTCCAAAACTCGAGCATATAAAATTTACAATATCTGACGCACAGCCTCATCCGTTAAATCGATCGCTATGATGAAACGCACTTGGCCGTGGCTAACCCATTTGATTTGGTTGAACAATATAGCCTTTCGCATTAAGACACTAAATTTCGATCTACACAAACCATATATATTTGCGTAAACCAATATGTTTAAAGCTGATAACAGATGACAGAATATCTTCATAAATTTGCCTTCAGAACCAAAAACACGTTATTATATAATTGCGGCTTTCTTCAACTGACTGCCGACGATAAGTTCTGCTTATTTCTTATTGTGTATATAATAGCTCTTAACTGGAAGTCAATACTGGGAAAGGAGTATCGCCATGCAAAATAAAAGTCAAATGTTACTTATTCAGCTTAACTTGAGGGCTCCGTACAAATCTGCAATGAGATTAGCCTGACTGAACGACTTAGTCAATACTATCCCTCAGGGTGGTGGTGTACGAGATATTTGATCGAAGCTTTTACGTCGCATGTATATGAATACATATTGTTGTACGCAATAACGTACCAATATATATGTAGCTAAAATATAACAGTCTCCTGCACTATGTTCAATGACAAAGCTGGACATCAGTCTCAATACACACATATAGCATTGTGTATAGTTTTCATTTTGTCAGGCAGTGAATAATTCTAAACGTTGAATTTCATTAAAAAACCAAGTGACTCTGAATACTTTAGAAATCTAACTTTTGATTGTACAGTTTACCATTCAGTGAGTGATATTCAGGTCTTGCCTTAAAATTCTACGGCAATCAGTTCAAATAAAATTAGATTATCAATATGACATGTATTCAAAGCACCATAGGAAACGCTTTGTTAAAAAATTTCAAACAATGCAGATATTTTTTCGTTTTTTGAGGAAGGCAAAAACTCATTATCCCTTTAATATATTGTTTAACCAAAATCGCACCTTTACTGTATCGATATTTGTTTAAGCCCTAACCAACGACAGAGATGCGTATCGTCGCTAATTCTGTTATAGCAATACTCCCTGTGACATACTTCGCTTATATGAAAGGTTATGTTGTTTAGTGTGAGATTTGATAGTCGACGTTGTTGTATTTTATCCATTTGAGATAGGGAAAATAGTTGAAATGCTGGTTATCCGTAACATGTTCTCGATGCAGATAAGTCCTGTAAAAATTGTTTATATTTTGAATTGAACATATTTAAGCAGGCAAAGTTCATCACATTTTTTTCGGCAGTATAAAATGAAAATTACATGAACTCTGACATCCATACATAACCATGTAATGGATGCTAACATTTTAATTTACACATGTTAAGTTCCAAACTAAGGAATTGTTGCTTCATATCAGATGTTATACTAGCTATATATAATTAATGGTTCACATGCTCTGGGAAAATTTCGTGTATATTATTTAATAGCAGCAATTAAATTGGTTTTGGCTTGAAAACCAGCGTATCACCCTTTGCCTCATAAAATGTTCAACTTGGATGGATTAATGGCTAATTTCACTTAGCAACATATATTGCAAAAATTTAGGACAAATCGAATTGATCGAATTTATTACGTATAATCAACTGTATCAGTCAATACTATATTAGATTTGGTAAAAATAATGATTATTAGCCCCGTCATAAGTATACATACGAGTGGCTTCTTGTGTATTTGGTAAATATTTTAATATAAAATTGTTCGAATTTATTACATAACTGTAGCAGTCAATACTATATTAGATTTGGTAAAAATAATGATTATTAGCCCCCTCATAAGCATACGAGTGGCTTCTTGTGTTTTTGGTAAATATTTTAATATAAAGTTGATCGACTTTATTGCATATAATTAACTGTAGCAGCCAATATTATATTAGATTTGGTAAAAATAATGATTATTAGCCCCCTCATAAGTATACGAATGGCTTCTGGTGTTTTTGGTAAATAATATAATATAAAATTGATCGAATTTATTATTAACTATAGCAGTCAATATTATATTAGATTTGGTAAAAATAATGATTATTAGCCCCCTCATAAGTATACGAGTGGCTTCTTTGTTTTTGGTAAATATTTTAATATAAAATTGATCGAATTTATTACATATAATTAACTGTATCAGTCAATACTATATTAGATTTGGTAAAAATAATGATTATTAGCCCCCTCATAAGTATACGAGTGGCTTCTTGTGTTTTTGGTAAATATTTTAATATAAAGTTGATCGACTTTATTTCATATAATTAACTGTAGCAGTCAATATTATATTAGATTTGGTAAAAAAATGATTATTATCCCCCTCATAAGTATACGAGTGGCCTCTGGTGTTTTTGGTAAATAATATAATACAAAATTGATCGAATTTATTGCATATAATTAACTGTAGCAGTCAATATTATATTAGATTTGGTAAAAAATAATGATTATTAGCCCCCTCATAAGTATACGAGTGGCGTCTTGTGTTTTTGGTAAATATTTTAATATAAAGTTGATCGACTTTATTTCATATAATTAACTGTAGCAGTCAATATTATATTAGATTTGGTAAAAAAATGATTATTATCCCCCTCATAAGTATACGAGTGGCCTCTGGTGTTTTTGGTAAATAATATAATACAAAATTGATCGAATTTATTGCATATAATTAACTATAGCAGTCAATATTATATTAGATTTGGTAAAAATAATGATTATTAGCCCCCTCATAAGTATACGAGTGGCTTCTTGTGTTTTTGGTAAATATTTTAATATAAAGTTGATCGACTTTATTTCATATAATTAACTGTAGCAGTCAATATTATATTAGATTTGGTAAAAAATGATTATTATCCCCCTCATAAGTATACGAGTGGCCTCTGGTGTTTTTGGTAAATAATATAATACAAAATTGATCGAATTTATTGCATATAATTAACTGTAGCAGTCAATATTATATTAGATTTGGTAAAAATAATGATTATTAGCCCCCTCATAAGTATACGAATGGCTTCTGGTGTTTTTGGTAAATAATATAATATAAAATTGATCGAATTTATTATTAACTGTAGCAGTCAATATTATATTAGATTTGGTAAAAATAATGATTATTAGCCCCCTCATAAGTATACGAATGGCTTCTGGTGTTTTTGGTAAATAATATAATATAAAATTGATCGAATTTATTATTAACTGTAGCAGTCAATACTATATTAGATTGGGTAAAAATAATGATTATTAGCCCCCTCATAAGTATACGAGTGGCTTCTTGTGTTTTTGGTAAATATTTTAATATAAAGTTGATCGACTTTATTTCATATAATTAACTGTAGCAGTCAATATTATATTAGATTTGGTAAAAAAATGATTATTATCCCCCTCATAAGTATACGAGTGGCCTCTGGTGTTTTTGGTAAATAATATAATACAAAATTGATCGAATTTATTGCATATAATTAACTGTAGCAGTCAATATTATATTAGATTTGGTAAAAATAATGATTATTAGCCCCCTCATAAGTATACGAGTGGCTTCTTGTGTTTTTGGTAAATATTTTAATATAAAGTTGATCGACTTTATTTCATATAATTAACTGTAGCAGTCAATATTATATTAGATTTGGTAAAAAAATGATTATTATCCCCCTCATAAGTATACGAGTGGCCTCTGGTGTTTTTGGTAAATAATATAATACAAAATTGATCGAATTTATTGCATATAATTAACTGTAGCAGTCAATATTATATTAGATTTGGTAAAAATAATGATTATTAGCCCCCTCATAAGTATACGAATGGCTTCTGGTGTTTTTGGTAAATAATATAATATAAAATTGATCGAATTTATTATTAACTGTAGCAGTCAATCTTATATTAGATTTGGTAAAAATAATGATTATTAGCCCCCTCATAAGTATACGAGTGGCTTCTTGTGTTTTTGGTAAATAATTTAATATAAAATTGATCGAATTTATTACATATAATCAACTGTAGCAGTCAATACTATATTAGATTGGGTAAAAATAATGATTATTAGCCCCCTCATAAGTATACGAGTGGCTTCTTGTGTTTTTGGTAAATATTTTAATATAAAGTTGGTCGACTTTAATCAACTGTAGCAGTCAATATTATATTAGATTTGGTAAAAATAATGATTATTAGCCCCCTCATAAGTATACGAATGGCTTCTGGTGTTTTTGGTAAATAATATAATATAAAATTGATCGAATTTATTATTAACTGTAGCAGTCAATCTTATATTAGATTTGGTAAAAATAATGATTATTAGCCCCCTCATAAGTATACGAGTGGCTTCTTGTGTTTTTGGTAAATAATTTAATATAAAATTGATCGAATTTATTACATATAATCAACTGTAGCAGTCAATACTATATTAGATTGGGTAAAAATAATGATTATTAGCCCCCTCATAAGTATACGAGTGGCTTCTTGTGTTTTTGGTAAATATTTTAATATAAAGTTGATCGACTTTATTACATATAATTAACTGTATCAGTCAATACTATATTAGATTTGGTAAAAATAATGATTATTAGCCCCCTCATAAGTATACCAGTGGCTTTTTGTGTTTTGGTAAATAATTTAATATAAAATTGATCGAATTTATTATATATAATCAACTGTAGCAGTCAATACTATATTAGATTTGGTAAAAATAATGATTATTAGCCCCCTCATAAGTATACGTGTGGCGTCTTGTGTTTTTGGTAAATATTTTAATATAAAGTTGATCGACTTTATTACATATAATCAACTGTATCAGTCAATACTATATTAGATTTGGTAAAAATAATGATTATTAGCCCCCTCATAAGTATACGAGTGGCTTCTTGTGTTTTTGGTAAATATTTTAATATAAAATTGATCGAATTTATTACATATAATTAACTGTATCAGTCAATACTATATTAGATTTGGTAAAAATAATGATTATTAGCCCCCTCATAAGTATACGAGTGGCTTCTTGTGGTTTTGGTAAATATTTTAATATAAAGTTGATCGATTTTATTACATATAATTAACTGTAGCAGTCAATATTATATTAGATTTGGTAAAAAAATGATTATTATCCCCCTCATAAGTATACGAGTGGTCTCTGGTGTTTTTGGTAAATAATATAATACAAAATTGATCGAATTTATTGCATATAATTAACTGTAGCAGTCAATATTATATTAGATTTGGTAAAAATAATGATTATTAGCTCCCTCATAAGTATACGAATGGCTTCTGGTGTTTTTGGTAAATAATATAATATAAAATTGATCGAATATATTATTAACTGTAGCAGTCAATATTATATTAGATTTGGTAAAAATAATGATTATTAGCCCCCTCATAAGTATACGAGTGGCTTCTTGTGTTTTTGGTAAATATTTTAATATAAAGTTGATCGACTTTATTACATATAATTAACTGTAGCAGTCAATATTATATTAGATTTGGTAAAAAAATGATTATTATCCCCCTCATAAGTATACGAGTGGCCTCTGGTGTTTTTGGTAAATATTTTAATATAAAGTTGATCGACTTTATTACATATAATTAACTGTAGCAGTCAATATTATATTAGATTTGGTAAAAATAATGATTATTAGTCCCTCATAAGTATACGAATGGCTTCTGGTGTTTTTGGTAAATAATATAAAATTGATCGAATTTATTATTAACTGTAGCAGCCAATATTATATTAGATTTGGTAAAAATAATGATTATTAGCCCCCTCATAAGTATACGAGTGGCTTCTTGTGTTTTTGGTAAATAATTTAATATAAAATTGATCGAATTTATTATATATAATCAACTGTAGCAGTCAATACTATATTAGATTTGGTAAAATAATGATTATTAGCCCCCTCATAAGTATACGAGTGGCTTCTTGTGTTTTTGGTAAATATTTTAATATAAAGTTGATCGACTTTATTACATATAATCAACTGTAGCAGTCAATATTATATTAGATTTGGTAAAAAAAATGATTATTATCCCCCTCATAAGTATACGAGTGGTCTCTGGTGTTTTTGGTAAATATTTTAATATAAAGTTGATCGACTTTATTACATATAATTAACTGTAGAAGTCAATATTATATCAGATTTGGTAAAAATAATGATTATTATCCCCCTCATAAGTATACGAGTGGCCTCTGGTGTTTTTGGTAAATATTTTAATATAAAGTTGATCGACTTTATTACATATAATTAACTGTAGCAGTCAATATTATATTAGATTTGGTAAAAATAATGATTATTAGCCCCCTCATAAGTATACGAATGGCTTCTGGTGTTTTTGGTAAATAATATAATATAAAATTGATCGAATTTATTATTAACTGTAGCAGCCAATATTATATTAGATTTGGTAAAAATAATGATTATTAGCCCCCTCATAAGTATACGAGTGGCTTCTTGTGTTTTTGGTAAATAATTTAATATAAAATTGATCGAATTTATTACATATAATCAACTGTAGCAGTCAATACTATATTAGGTTTGGTAAAAATAATGATTATTAGCCCCCTCATAAGTATACGAGTGGCTTCTTGTGTTTTTGGTAAATATTTTAATATAAAGTTGATCGACTTTATTACATATAATCAACTGTATCAGTCAATACTATATTAGATTTGGTAAAAATAATGATTATTAGCCCCCTCATAAGTATACGAGTGGCTTCTTGTGTATTTGGTAAATATTTTAATATAAAGTTGATCGACTTTATTACATATAATTAACTGTAGCAGTCAATATTATATTAGATTTGGTAAAAATAATGATTATTAGCCCCCTCATAAGTATACGAATGGCTTCTGGTGTTTTTGGTAAATAATATAATATAAAATTGATCGAATTTATTATTAACTGTAGCAGCCAATATTATATTAGATTTGGTAAAAATAATGATTATTAGCCCCCTCATAAGTATACGAGTGGCTTCTTGTGTTTTTGGTAAATAATTTAATATAAAATTGATCGAATTTATTACATATAATCAACTGTAGCAGTCAATACTATATTAGATTTGGTAAAAATAATGATTATTAGCCCCCTCATAAGTATACGAGTGGCTTCTTGTGTTTTTGGTAAATATTTTAATATAAAGTTGATCGACTTTATTACATATAATCAACTGTATCAGTCAATACTATATTAGATTTGGTAAAAATAATGATTATTATCCCCCTCATAAGTATACGAGTGGCTTCTTGTGTTTTTGGTAAATAATTTAATATAAAATTCTGTATAGTTATCAAAAATTTAGATGTCTCCGTAGATGTGTTTGACCAAATCATTTCGCTCAACAGGATAATATGTGCCGATGATGATAGTGCATGTAATGCTCATAACTCTGATTCGAATGAGTTTTCACGGAATTAACGCTTGTTTTGTATATGTGTAACACCTTTCTTTTAGGTATTTAATGTATAGCCACGTTGGCGTTAAAAGACTTGCATTCAACAGTTATTTATTTCAGTGTTATATAGTGGTGTAAATGGAGACGTTTAAACATACCCGGAGCGCAGTAAGTCATTCAAAAGTGGTAGAGTGTGGGGATGCGCTACCGGAAAATTGGCGAACGCTGAGGTGGCGCAGAAATCCCTCGGCCCCCAAAGTGCTGCGTCCCTGAAGCATATTTTTCACATTAGCATATTGAACAATTGACCGGTTTATATATATACACAATTAGTGTGCATTTAGCTGCACACGAAACTGTTCGCATAGTACGGGAAAGGTCTCAAACTAGAGAGGGAACCTAAGTTGACAACGTCTTGCAGTAATCTTTAAGATCGCCGTAGGCTTAAAGACATAATTGTTCACGCTTGATTCATTGCAACAAGAATGTTATCGGCAACGATACGATTGGCTTGGTATGATCTACACCGACTTGTTATTAGATGTTTTAGTAATTAGGAGCCTTTACCCTTGGATAAAATATTTGAACCCTATTGCGTATCAAAAGTGGGAACAACTGATCAAATATGTAGAACAGTTATAAGACCCAACAACTGACGGTAAATAGGTAATCCATTGAATTGTAAGAGAACCTGTTTTAAGTTTAATGGTACGATTAACAAAAATTTGTATGATCCTGTTATATGAAAAGTACAATCAGACAACTATAGTGTGTTTAAATTGTAAGCGATTGTCATTTAAAATTGGTAAATCACTTAAAATATGGTAGTAATGATATTATATACATCTAGTAGGCTAGGTAGAATTATGTTAAGAAACAATATCAACTCCTATAATCACACGTATTTTTCTCTGTTCTGAAAGGGATTTTTAGTATTTTGTAAGTTTCTTTGGTATAGATTTTGAAAACTCTGAAATTAAAAACACATTAAATAGTATATACTATTTCTGTTGTTAGTGTTTTTCGTGTTCCAAAAGGTTAATTTTCCCGGCACTAGGATGGGAGAAACCATAGTAATGGGATCATATTACAAATAATTTACGGTGAAAGAGATTTAAATTCAAAGTATGTGATTATTTGGAGTTTTAATATTGAGAATGGTCGCGATATTTTTTAACCAATATCTGTTAAAACTGAAATTGAAATGCGGAAAACGTTCATTTCTTAACAGAGTCGTATCAATGCTTTATCAAAATGTGTCGCATAATGTCCAGTTGTGTGTCGCATAATATTCATAATGTCATAATGTTCAGTATGTGTCATAATGTTCATATTATGTCATAACGTTCAGTAATGAATAATATTCAGTATGTCATAATGTGTCGCATAATATTTCATTATTTTCTGCCAATTTTAGGGCCATAGCAGTAGATATAAATGTTGAATATCAATCCACATGAAAATACTTCGTGACTTTGGATAAAATACATACATACTCAAAGTTCGTGGTGTCGTGGGGAAGCCGGTCCCTGCGGGGGATGGGGCTGTAGTCCTCTGAGAAGTCAGCCAGCCGCGGCCGTAGAATGTCCAACTTTTTACAAATTCTTGATTCTCTCCCCAATTTTCCTCAATGTAGCCTAGTTTTTGTCGTGTTGTGCCTATTTTTAGCCGCCGCGGCCGTAGAAGTCAGCTATCCGCGGCCGTAGAATGTCCAACTCTTTATAAATTCGTGATTCTATCCCCAATTTTCCTCAATGTACCCTAGTTTTTGCCGTGTTGTGCCTATTTTTAGCCGCCGCGGCCGTAGAAATCAGCCAGCCGCGGCCGTAGAATGTCCACTCTTTACAAATTCGTGATTCTCTCCCCAATTTTCCTCAATGTACCCTAGTTTTTGCCATGTTGTGCCTATTTTCAGCCGCCGCGGCCGTAGAAGTCAGCCAGCCGCGGCCATAGAATGTCCAACTTTTTATAAATTCTTGATTCTCTCCCCAATTTTCCTCAATGTACTCTAGTTTTTGCCATGTTGTGCCTATTTTCAGCCGCCGCGGCCGTACAAGTCAGCCAGCCGCGGCCGTAGAATGTCCAACTTTTTACAAATTCTTGATTCTCTCCCAAATTTTCCTCAATGTACCCTAGTTTTTGCCATGTTGTGCCTATTTTCAGCCGCCGCGGCCGTAGAATGTCCAACTGTTTATAAATTCTTGATTCTCTCCCCAATTTTCCTCAATGTACCCTAGTTTTTGCCATGTTGTGCCTATTTTCAGCTACCGCGGCCGTAGAAGTCAGCCAGCCGCGGCCGTAGAATGTCCAACTTTTTACAAATTCTTGATTCTCTCCCCAATTTTCCTCAATGTACCCTAGTTTTTGCCATGTTGTGCCTATTTTCCTAGATTTTTGTAAATGTTTGCCAATTTTCGCCAGATTTTACGTCGCCAGGGGTGGCACTTTGGGCGCCGGGTTGGAAGGATAGGTCTGCGATTCGCGCCAAGGGGGTAATTCAGTTATGATGTACAACAAAAGTCATCTATTTGAGTGATTGTTTTGAAATGATACCCACCAGTTCACACTGTTACTGTTGCAAATATTAACCTGGTCACGTTAATGCAAATCTGTGCAAAAGGAATCATATGGTTACACACGGAAACAATATAAACAACAAGGAAACAAATAGTCTGCGTGCGCTCTACCAATTGTAATTGTGCACATTTGAAATTTATCATTCTAATCCATAGGTTTTGATAGGGTTATAGAGGGTTACCTTCCTAAGTGTCGGGCCACCCCTGATCTACAGTTACAACCCTCGCTGAAGGCTTGGTAACATCGCCCGCTAGCGGCGTCGTGAAAATAGGGCGAAAAGTGGCAAAAATTGGGTACGAATTGGCAAAAAATAGGAGAAGTTAGGAACGATTTAGAGCAAATTGGCAAACAGCATGTGAACCCCTCGGGGATCTCCAAGGAATCCCCCCGAGACCACATGCCTGCAAAGCTAACGAACTTTCGACACCTCATTGGCTATTAATTATACTTTTACACCAAAACATGCATAGTCGGTGGCGTTTATATGTGCTCCGCATTGATCTTGATAATCACAGCCACGAGCGAAGCAATTGCGGTGAACTAGCATTCAAGCAGCCTCTGTGCACTCCTAGAATCGCATATTTCATATGAAAATCTGACCCCTATGCGAATCGTTGATCCTTTGTAGGGGCTTATATCATCGAGTTTTATGCATTCGTTTGCACGGATATTGGCTTTGAGATCTTTGCTAGCTACGTAACGGGTTCTTGCGGTTCAAACCAGTAACACAGCTTTAGTTATCAGCTGGTAACTAATGTTGTGTATTGCGGCATGTGTATACAAACAACGCCAACTAAGCATGTTTTATTGTTATTTTAACTATATATGTATATTACATTAAATTAATTTTGATAGAATTCAAACTACTACGTTCTCGTTTTGCATTTCTGGCCAGTTAATTTGGTTTATTAGATAGATAATATACCTTACTTATAAGCTAAATTTAGAAGAAACATGATATATATGCCGCTAAAGCGTCCGTACGAAACCAACAATGCGGACTAATTTTCCGCTATAAATCTTTACCATCAATCACAAAGGCATTAATTTCGCCTTTATATGTTTTAGACGGAAAAGTTGATAAAATTTCAGGAGCAATCTATATTTTGTTAAATTCCACATCTATCTAAATAATAGCGGATGTACGTGAAAGTGAGTCTGTGTGGAATTGGCTTTTCACTGCTGAAATCCAAACTTATTCGCTTTCCTGAAACAATTCTCGGCAAAATAGCTACTTTTGATCCGCGTGAAAAAGGACCAGCGCTAGGTCTTTGCGAGGATTATATCAGTGAAACTGGAGAATACTACTTTACGTCGCCCCCGGAACATTTTACATGGATTCTAGCGTTTTACCAAAGTGGTGTGCTACATCGACCGGACGGTGTTTGTCCCATCGCCTACAACAGTGAAGTGTTCTTTTGGGGTCTTCTACCACATTATCAAAATAGCTGCTGCCTTGATTGCTTTCGGCATTTGAAACAAGCTCAAGGTTAGTTTGCCTTAAACGCGCTTCGCGGGAAGGGGGGAAAGGCTAAATACGACTTGGGGGTTCCGACGACCTTGAGGAAGTAATTCGTTGCACCCCATGCACATCTTTCACATAGAATTTAGATATATAATGATTGATATGATATATATACCTAGGGTGCGGATGCTGTTCTCCAATTTCGTGGCAATCGCAGCCACAATCGTCGAAGCACACGGGGTGATAGTTCTGTTACTTTCCGAGCAGCCTGGCACCCATTTTGCAGGTGGGTACCCTGAAGCAATGTAGCCGAAGATATATATTGGTCTCTATATATATATAGAATATAAAATCTAATTCTTCTGCTACATAAGCATATAAAACAGTAATGGGAATGTTGAAAATATATCGTCATAAATCGTAGAATTTCCACATTATGAGTTGCACTCACCATTGACTTTGGATTTATGGAGCAAATCTCTAATAGCGCAGTATATCAGAGCTTGTACTAACAATGGAATTTAATTATTCTATTGTGTTTTCCAAGATCAAAGTTTATATAAGAATTGCTTCGTATTCTTTACTCTATTTCATTCAGGTTGGCAAGGTTTGTCCGAAATAATCGAATGTAGTCTGGGTGTCTAAATCCATTAACTATTATTGCTCCATCTGTGAATAGTGATAAACGTTGCAAACTTTGTCGTAAAAAGTATTTTTAGGCACAAGGGCACAGAAAACTTGAGATTAGTGTGAGGTCAAGATGCGTACAACTTTTATGTTAAATATAAGTTAACTTGTCGGTAAAAGTCACTAAAGCCCATAAAAGCGATTTTCCGGCCGTGGGTATTCAGGGGTCGGGGGGAGCACTGGAGACCCTTACAAACGCTTACAGTTTCGGCTTTTGTCGCGTCAATTTACAACTGTAAGGGAATATGTCAGACTTCAAACGTTTATTAATCCGTTGTGTCGACCCCAGGAATACGTGAGCCCTCCTCCGCATAAACGTTACGTGAAATTCTCAAACAACGCCATATCTCCAGGTTATTATATACATATTAAATTTTTATCCACCGGTTCAGATAATATTGCTCTATACTGAATTTTTTGCGATTTTTCGTCCGAATGTTAAAGTCCTACCTCTCCTGCCACACATTTCAACGAAACTGTATCTATTCGGAGCGAGCGAAGCAATATAATATTCGCTTGGCTAAAGGTTTATGCGAAGACGAACTAAGGCGTTCGTGGACCGCGGTCCCAAGAGTGAGGAGGTAGCTGGGCTCTCGAGGGGGGAGCGGTCGGAGTCTTAGGACGTAACCCCTGCCCCTTTATGAGTATCTATGAACTAAGGTCAGAATTAAATATACGGTGTGACCACGGGTTTCTCAAAACAATGAGGGTAGTGCATGAGCCGCAGGCTGACCTTTTACGAACTGTGGCGAGACCATGTGCGATGGGCAGCCCTTTCCCCATCACGGATATCGCAACTTATATGCAAGGCATATATTATAGAATTTTTTCTTCATTGCTTTTTAGACAAAACTAAATAAAATTATACTCACCAGTGGTCTGGTTTGTCATTATCAAGGACGGCGTGCGGTGCGGTTATGAATTTGGGGCGATTAAATCCGCCAAAGCTTCTACCGAGGGATTTCCTCACTGATACCAGATTAGCGTAGTTTTTCAGAAATTAAAATGTAGAGTCCCAGCGCATACAGGTCGCAGCCTACGCAATTTTGCACAAACTTTGGATTACTAGACTGATTACATAAAAATTTTTATATTTTTTTGAGCTAATCTATCATTTTCGGAAAAATTCAGGAATTTAAAAAACTTTAGGCTTTCGCCACTACATATACCCAAAAACTATGCATTGTATATAATATAAGATAACTCGGATCATGAAAATAACTCTAGTATTAACTTATACCATTTTTCTTGAAACGTAATTTAATTGGAGTTCAATAGATATATTTGTAGACATTGCAGCAAAGACCTCTTTCGAAAATACTGTTTGCCAAAGTTAATGCTACTGCAAATACAACAGTGAAACGCGAAACCGCCGAAACTCGGAATTTAATGAGTTTCTGGCTCAAATGACAGTTTTATATTGTAACTCAGAAAAGACAGTGCCTGTTTACATTAAATTTATACAAAGTTTTTTAACTGAGCAACGCCTTTTTGTTTGCAATTTTCGTTCCAAAGTCGCTACAGGATTTTTGCAACAGCTTAGCTTAACATCAAGTTTTGTTTGATCATCACTCACATTAAAATTCGCTTACTTTTTTGTGGGGACCCGTGGTGTCACAAAAAGTTGTTTTGCATATAATGAATAAAACTAAACATAAAATGTCAAATCACCACTAATGTTTATATACTAGAGTTACTAGTAACTCGCAAGCGAAGGTGAAACAGAGTTACCGTGGATTTACCAAGTTTGAATTTTGTGTAATTACATGTAACAGGATTTGTGTGTAAGCTAGAGATATCTCACGAAGCAATACGTAACTGAACGAAGTACACTACAA
>JASANE010016954.1:0-26948 GCA_030248225.1 Trileptium ribeirensis
GTTACTCGTTCAGCGTATTGTTAGGCCTTTTATCTATTAGCTAATGACGTCAATACCAAATTGACAGTCAAGTGAACTGAACTTACTTCATTTAATTTAATAAATCCAAGTCCGCGAAGAACTGATTTCGCTGATTTCGGCTGTAAATTAATGTCGGTACATGAGATCATACTGTTGAAACCCGAAAATTGTCTAAAACATCAAAAATACAATAACTGCATTATGTTATAGGTAGCCGTATCTATGCTCTGTGAGACTTATGACTTTGTATTTTATACTGTTAAAATAATTTGAATAATGGCGATTTTATACAATTATTGCTTGACGTTAATTTGCTACACTTTGCATAGTACTTTAATGACATCTCCGGATCTTCAAAAGTGATGGAGGCTGGCAAGAATTGGAGGGGCTGGTGGTTTACATTGGTTTTATTATAACCCCGTCAGTTAATATTTTCATGTTTGTCAGTAAAAAGTGAGAATTGTGACCCCCTATCCTTTCTCTTGCGACGCCACTGTAGCACTTAACACAAACAGATGCAATTGAAGGGTGAACAAAAATACCACAATAATTGTGTAACAATTCGTACATTAATGTATGTCCATGTCAACATAAGATTAATAATTGGGCCCAATAAACCTATGACTTATACATAATTTACACGAATTGTAACGCAGAATGTGTATTATTATTTACATATCCTTTGTATGAATTTAAGCATGAAAATTTTATGATTTGCTACATATAACGTTGTATGAAACTATATGGAAAACATGTGTGATAAATTACACATGATTTGCATTAAATCGCATAAAAAAATGTTTAATTATTTACAAATATATTTTTATAAATATTCAGACAATAAATGTATGTTTTATAATACAAAACTTTTTGAAGCTGTATATAGCAAACATATCATAAAATTTCAAAATAATATAAAAATTCCAGTTATGTATTCACATTGATACATTAGATGAATTTTATTTCATACGTATTTTTATACAAATTCATACACTGGGTGTATTATATATTTATTGCAAAAATATATAAAAATTCATACATTAAATATTTTAAATTTTGTTACGAATAAATGCGTAAAAAAGTTTGTACAAACATATATTACATGTAAACAAATATATATTCAAATTCGTACGTTGTAAATGCTGCGTTTCATATAATATATGTTAAAATCCATACAATGCATGTGTTGTAATTGAAGCAAATATATGTTACAATATTTATATTATGCGGCATATTTCATAAAAAGTGTTAAAATTTTATCCACTACTATTGTATTTTTTAGACAAATAAATCTGAATATTCAGATTAACGGGAAAATCGCTACATCATATGCCTTACAAATTGTTTTAATATTCGTACATTACAAATATATGAACTGTCACACTTATTTCATAGCTATCAGGTCCTCGCAATCGTTATGCTTTTTTACACATTTTAATTTATTTCAATTTTTGCAACACTTGTAGTTCGCCGACACTTCTGTACAGCAATAAAAACAATCGGCGTCAAAACTATATTTTGATAAGTCTTATTTGAAACTAAACTTCGGATTCAATATATTGGTTGTTACAAACAAAATATTCCAGCTATCATGTAATATTTATGACTAACTTTAACAGCATTTGGTACAATTATTATTTGAAGCGATATTTTATCGCAAGTTGCAGTCGCATTTTCTTTTTTCCACCTCCACAACGAATTGCAGCATCACCGCGTTCTGGATTGTCGCCAGTCGTCCTTTGTCGCTTTCATCGTTGTTGTAACGCAACTCCAGCCGCAAACAAAAGCAATACCGCAACGCAATGAGCTAGTTCCGACAATCGTCAGATAACTATAGCTTCGTAGCGCCAGTGCCATAATAAAATTCAGGGTCCAATGTTAAACATTGGTAATTATTTTATTTTTATATCCTTACCTTACCTTATAATCCAAATTAGTTATATATTTCTGAAACTTATGTTTTTGTAAAATAAACTGTATTATTTTGTAACTTTCAATCCACGTTAGGGTATTCAGGACGATGTTAAGCAGAAATTAGCACTGGGATTAGACATTAGCAATGCACTCGTACAATTATGTTTATATGTTTGTCTCTTTCCAAGTGCACTAGAAACGATAATTTGGTAAGTTAACTGAACCCACGTTTAACATTTTGCAAACCTGATATACATACCGATATCCGATAACTGCATTTAAATGACTTGTTCATTCTGTATGAACTCAAAAATCATTATAAAGGTGGGTTTACATGTTAAAATTTTTGCTCAAATTTTTGCCAAAATTTTCTTATAATTTGACTGTTAATTTGAAATAGAAAAATACTGCAAATCCCATTACTTCAAAATTTGAGCTCAAATTTTAAACTCCAAAAAATGTTAAGTCCTACCCTTGTGACAGATTAGCTAAAGCAACATTCTAGAACAGCTGGAACAGTGTTCACAAGTTCAAATTCACCAAAAATAAAAAATGCTTTCTAATTTTAATCAATATTTTGGTTCGAAAATTTAGTCAAAGTTTCGAACTCAAAAATTTGAGCAGAAAGCTTAATGTGTTAACGCACTTTAACATTTTGTACTTTTTATACTTTTGTACATCAATTTTTTTCGGAGCAAAAATTAGAAATGTCCGCCTTCGGTATCAACTGATTACCTAAGGAATGTTCTGATCTGAACACATATCCTCCAAGCTCTAAAGTCATTGGGTAAAACTTGCATAAAATTTTATACTGTGTAATGTAATTATGGTTTGTAATTTTTATGTTGATTATTGTTAATACTTATGTTTATAATGTCATAAAACAAAAAGTCATTCTCTCAGAATAACTACAAAACATTTCCGTCCGTGGATCATTTTGTATCCTGCGTCTCTCCGCTAAATAATCATCGACCATCGTGTAGAGAACACACAGTGATGTATGACATATCTTTAAGACAAAATAATGCAGAATTCTAATATCGTCCGGTCAAATAATATCGGCTGTTGCCGATATAGTACATTAAAGACAAATTATCGATAATTTGAACATACTGTAACTTGAACAACGGTTACTCTGTCGATTTTAAATACAAGCGTTAACTTTGTGCAAACTCATACAGAAATACATAGATCACAGTGATATGATATAAACCATTATATCAACTGACCCAGCAGCACACATTTTTCCAATAAGTGATCCATCTTTTCCAATTGAAACCAAAATCAAAAATTCTTTATGAATATACGAAATGTCTTTTAAATAATGTACCAGCAAAATGAAAGACAGAACCAATTCGTATATGAACAAGAGCTTAATAACCATTAATTATTTTAATGTTAAAACCATAATATATGTCGCTGTTCTGGTTCTCAATCTGCGAAATCCTGGCCCTATATGAGCTGCCAAACATATTGGCATCATGTATTTGTTACTAGGTGGAATTTTTCATATAGTACATTCAAGTTCTATCTTTTAAATGGAAGAAGGGCGATAACTGTTTCTTTCTCAAATTAAAGTCAACTCAAATGCTGTTCTGCAAAGTGTCTTAAATTTTTACGTTTATAGAGGCGATTGCCGTGCGACATATTTGAATGACTGTACTCTAGTAGTTAGACTAATAAAGCGTTTCAATTTGACCTATTCTCGCAATGAAACGAAACCCAAGCTTGTTTTCAGTTGACAGTTTTACAGGCGACGAAAACAAGGTCAATACCTGACCAAGGTTATATCAATTTCATACAGTGGCGGATCCAGGAATTTCTGACGGGGGGCGCACCCATATAACATTCCTGATATATATATATATATACATATATATATATATACGCTAATATATGGAATTTTAAGGATAGTCTAACATGCACAAAGTTCAAAAAATCACGTATTTATTACACTGGCGTTAGGAATCGTGGCGTTTATGGCATAAAAAACTAAAAAACAGCATAAATGTTGATGACCAGTCAGTGATTCCGTTTTAAAAAATTTAAAATGTGCCAAAAATTTATGAACCTTGGCTATCCTGGCGGGGGGGGGGGCGCGCCCTATGGATCCGCCCCTGATTTCATATTAGTTCTCAAGCATGCAATAGCTAAACTTGTCTTAAATTAGGCCGGGTCACACCGTGCTAATGTTGATCTAAATATAAGAGTTGATTTAACGCATTATATATTTCTGAAAACCAGAAGAACGTTTAAATCAAATCTGCGCTATACACCACCGTCCGGTGGGATAATGACGAAAAAAACCTCTCATTATCTGAGTACACAGCTGCTTGCGTAAAACAAAAACCAACAAATTTATCGATTTATTATATAAGCAGTGTATTTAATGGTAATCGCAATGTGAGAAAGCCAACAGCTCCTAAGAATCAACTAGGCTTACTGATAGTTAAGCTGACAACAATTTTTAATATATTGTTATTACGAAGAAGTGCGAAAATATATTTTAAAATCTCAATTGGTAAATTTCCGCCATAAAGCAATGAATTTACCAGTCTTGTTAGAGGTTTGCTCGGTTGAATGATATGAGTGAAAATTTAATGTTTGGCGAAAAGGTAGTTCATGCAACAATGGCCCTGTAAAATATTAAATTAAGCATATTTTTGCGCGGATGTCGCTTACACATTTGTAAAGTATATTTTACAGCACAAAACACTTGCTGTTTACTAGATTAGCTGTGGTTGTCTGCGTTGTAGCACAAATATCGTCAAACTGTCATTGCAGTGTCAACTACGGTCTGACAGTTTCTCGAATGCATCGATGCGTCAGTTCTCATGCTGCTGGGAGTTAAGCAGAAAATATGCCGATACTCATCGCTTTGTTGGCGCAGCGTTGCTGAATCACCTGCGTTGAACGAAGGGATCATACATTATGTACAAGCAGTGGTTAAGATTACTTCATTGATCATTTTGCAACAATGCAGACTAATAATAATGATGATGCAGCGAGTGAATACGAGCAGTGCATATATGTTGCATGTGTACTCATAAGTTAACTCATGTCAGTGCTTCCAGTCTGTTGATATCTAAATATCTCAGGAATGAATGAAGATATTGCTATTCTGCCGTAATTTGTAAAAGGGATAGTTTACATGTTTGTTAGATTTTTCACTGAAAGCATGTCTACGGTGTTTTTACATGAGAATTGATAGAAAGACGTACCTGGGATATATGCGCGATAATATCAACTCTAATATAACGTTACTTTAATATACTCCTAGATACGTTAATATAACGTATCTAGGATATCTTAATAACCTCGATTAAGACGAAAGGACATAAATGTGTACAGATACGTCCTTTTTTAAATTAAAGAAACTTTTTGGTGAAAAAGCATATCTGTAGAGATACGTCTCTTTTACCAACGTGCCGTATTCAACGATTAGAGTGATACGTCTTTTTGTCAAGTTGAGCAAAGGTTCATAGATTATACTGGAACATAAACTGTCGTTGTGCGGATGATGCTGCGGTGGCTATACAAGGCAGTTCCCAACAGTATCTTCTGGTGAAAAAGCATATCTGCAGATATACGTCTCTTTTACCAACGTGCCGTATTCCACGATTAGAGAGATACGTCCTTTTGTCAAGTTGAACAAAGGATCATAGATTATACTGGAACGTAAACTGTCGCGGTGCGGATGATGCTGCGGTGGCTATACAAGGCAGTTCCCAACATTATCTTTTGGTGAAAAAGCATATCTGCACAGATACGTCTCTTTTACCAACGTGCCGTAGTCAACGATTAGAGAGATACGTCCTTTTGTCAAGTTGAGCAAAGCATCATAGATTATACTGGAACATAAACTATCGTGGAGTGGATGATGCTGCGGTGGCTTTACAAGGCAGTTCCCAAAGGTATCTAGGAGATCTGGTTGTTTCAAATATCACATCAAGTTTGGTGGCGGGTACCGCATACAAATGTGTAAGAAACTTTTGCCCACCTTAGATCTGAAAAGGCTCTGTTGTTCTGTGTAAAGAGATTATAGACACGAACGCGATACGGAGTATGCAAAGACCAAGATCGATGACACTAAGACGTTAGACCACACCAGAAGCTATGGTCTACAAACTAGAAGATATCCCATATGATTCTATATTGCTTGCGACGTTAAAACAACGGCCGTGTACAGAAGCACATAACCAGACTTTTATTTTAGAGGCAAGCGGGCAGATTTGAGGGAGTGCAGAATGCTTATATTTATAAAATGTTCTAGTATGTTAAATTTATGCAGCCCTTGCCACAGTACAACTGATGAGGATCGGAAACACATTATATCCCAGTTATATTTTTTGGTTGGGAACGCGGCGGTACTCAACAGTTTAATTATATGACATTTAAGTTTTTCACCTATATTCTCAGAGAAGGGGCTAACCATTCAGAGCCGCTCATCGTTCCTCTCCACTGCCTGCGTGCCTGCATGCCTACGGATTTTTAGGAACAACATCCAAAAGTCAGCTTCAATATGAAGAGGCGGCCAGTAAAGACTTTGAAAATTAACAATGAACAAATTTCCGAACATTTCAATTTACAGCAGAAAGATTTCTTGAAATTCTTGCAGGATAATTGGCGAACGGCTGCGAAGATTGTCGTCGGAAGGCCAAGCATTCGACAATGGCTGGGAAAATAAAAAACTTTTCCCTTCTATACAAAACCTGGACAGAATGCGATGAATATGGTAATTATACTAGCAAAAAGTAATTATACTGAATTTGTTACCTTAAGTATTATCACCGCTGGTTCACATAGTGGCAAAGTTTACCGCTTTTGAAGAGCTGGGCAAAATAAATCATACGCCTAGACAATTGTTAGAATCTTACAGCATATCGCAACCCTGAAGCAAGCTGGTACAAGCTTGCGACAGGACTCCTGGCCGATGATATTTCGAGCACCTCGTAACTATGTATTCTTCTCTTAAGCAACCGCGTTTTTTCATATGCCAACTATGCCTTTTAAGCAAAACCTGGAAAATTTTTAACTATTTATATAAACTGATCTTCGCCAACGATGAATTTGGTATTTTGCATGTTGTTGTTCCACGGTGATCCTTGCCGTTCTGCGTCATCCGAAGGTTTTTTCAAGAGACATTGAATATAGAACAATATCAGGTTCCGCATATTTATTTTTAGCGGTTTCGTTCAATAGCGAGCTACTAACTTGTCATGGGAATGTAGACAATACTAGCTTTAACAAAGATTAGAGGTGACATGTGTATTTTTACCTAAATACAAAAATGTGAGCTTGGGTAGACTATGATTTGGCAAAAAGGCGTGTCAGAGATATATATCCCTCAATGGTGCTAGCCTATCATAATATAGAGGTTTATACCATTGCGCTAAAATTCGCACACATGGTACTAAACTTTAGGTATAAATTCAAGACTTTCTCTGATCACTCGGTAAAAGTAGCACACGTTAAACGTAAATGTCACTTTCTTCAAGCTAACGAAATTGTAAAAAACCTGTTTTTTCCAACAAACAGCTGTATATCATCTTTTGCAGTGATTGGTCTGTCGCCTGACCACACCTTGGTATTTATTATCCACTGAACACTTCTATGCGGGTATCGTAGACCTTTATTGCGATATCCCCGCCCAATTTTGCGACCTGGAGGCAAAGCGATTTCAGTTGTATATCTAAACGCAGGGTTAATATCAAATACTGATGTGTATCTTCATGAGCCTTGACGTGGGCCAAATCTGCTACTTTGATCAAACGTTTTGCTAGGCTCATGCCTAAGTATATTATAACAAAATATGGTGTTGCCAAAAAGCCCTCTTTAAGTATATTATAACAAAATATGGTGTTGCCATAAAGCCCTCTTTTAAGTATATTATAACAAAGTATGGTGTTGCCAAAAAGCCCTCTTTAAGTATATTATAACAAAATATGGAAGTGTTGCCAAAAAGCTCTTTTTAGTAATAACTCATAATCAAATATGGTGTTGCCAAAAAGCCCTATTTAAGTATATTATAACAAAATATGGTGTTGCCAAAAAGCCCTCTTTAAGTATATTATAACAAAATATGGTGTTGCCAAAAAGCCCTCTTTAAGTATATTATAACAAAATATGGTGTTGCCAAAAAGCCCTCTTTAAACTTTAATCAAAAACAAAAGACAAGAGCGAAAACGAGAGACACAACACACAACAAGAAACGCAACACCCACAAACACACACAAAACCACAAAACACACAAGAAAAAAGCAGAAAAAAAACAAAGGAGAGAAACAAAAACCAAACAAAAAACACACACAGCACAGAAAACCACACAAAAACCCAAAACCACCCCCACAAAAAAAAAAAAAAAAAAAAAAAAAAAAAAAAAAACAAAAAAAAAAACAACACCACACACAAACACCCCCCCACCCAAGCTTTGACATTGTTTGGGAGTCGAATTTTAAAATTTTTTGGCACTTCTTTTACTAATTTTCCCAAAGCTTTTGCCAGTTTCCTAATTTCGCCCAGTTTTTTCAAATTTTTTGCCCGATGTTCGCCTGTGTTTGTCATAATTTCCCGCACGTCGAAAATTGGGGTTAGTGGAAGAGGACGCGGATAAGGCTACCTCCCAGGGGGTGTCCGAGTCTCAGGGGTAATTGTCCCTACTTATGAGCTGTATGATTGTGAGAAAGCAAAATTTAGCAATAATCAAAATTTCATAGGGCACAATAATGCGTTGCACTAAGTCACTTAGTAGTGCAGCACTCACTAAAGCGACAGCTAAGGTAAATCTATCTGGTCGCACCGCTGCAAAGTCCAAACTAAAATAAGGAACTGCTGTCGCAAATTTTTGCAACAAAAGTTTGCAGTTTCAGTCATGCCAAACTGCAAATTGTTTTTACAGTTAAACTTTTTTAGAAATTGTATATGTACCGCAAAAATTTTTGACGCAAATTTACCTAGCTTTCGCAAGGCAATATAATTTCAGCTAATAAGCTGGACCCAACTCAAAAACACATTTATCGAAAAGCAAAGCTTCGCCGATAGCTAATTTTTTCCGCTTCTGATATAAATTGAAAGTGGTCGGATCAACCCACGAATGAACAATGAGCAATAACAAACTACACGTTTTTAATTAGAAATGAAATAGAACGCACCTTAAATTGGAATCCACGTAATCGTGATGGTTTATGGTGGGTAGCAATTAATGCGGCAACCATTCCTAATTGTATGTACCAGTCACGTTGAATGAATCACATCATCGTTTTCAGCAATCTTGAAATCCTTACTAGTGAATATATAACGAAATTAATAACGAGTTTACAATAAAGGCTTGATTAAAGTTTAAAGAGGGCTTTTTGGCAACACCATATTTTGTTATAATATACTTAAAGAGGGCTTTTTGGCAACACCATATTTTGTTATAATATACTTAAAGAGGGCTTTTTGGCAACACCATATTTTGTTATAATATACTTAAATAGGGCTTTTTGGCAACACCATATTTTGTTATAATATACTTAAAGAGGGCTTTTTGGCAACACCATATTTTGTTATAATATACTTAAAGAGGGCTTTTTGGCAACACCATATTTTGTTATAATATACTTAAAGAGGGCTTTTTGGCAACACCATATTTTGTTATAATATACTTAAAGAGGGCTTTTTGGCAACACCATATTTTGTTATAATATACTTAGGCATGAGCCTAGCAAAACGTTTGATCAAAGTAGCAGATTTGGCCCACGTCAAGGCTCATGAAGATACACATCAGTATTTGATATTAACCCTGCGTTTAGATATACAACTGAAATCGCTTTGCCTCCAGGTCGCAAAATTGGGCGGGGATATCGCAATAAAGGTCTACGATACCCGCATAGAAGTGTTCAGTGGATAATAAATACCAAGGTGTGGTCAGGCGACAGACCAATCACTGCAAAAGATGATATACAGCTGTTTGTTGGAAAAAACAGGTTTTTTACAATTTCGTTAGCTTGAAGAAAGTGACATTTACGTTTAACGTGTGCTACTTTTACAGAGTGATCAGAGAAAGTCTTGAATTTATACCTAAAGTTTAGTACCAGGTGTGCGAATTTTAGCGCAATGGTATAAACCTCTATATTATGATAGGCTAGCACCATTGAGGGATATATATTCTGACACGCCTTTTTGCCAAATCATAGTCTACCCAAGCTCACATTTTTGTATTTAGGTAAAAATACACATGTCACCTCTAATCTTCGTTAAAGCTAGTATTGTCTACATTCCCATGACAAGTTAGTAGCTCGCTATTGAACGAAACCGCTAAAAATAAATATGCGGAACCTGATATTGTACTATATTCAATGTCTCTTGAAAAAACCTTCGGATGACGCAGAACGGCAAGGATCACAGTGGAACAACAACATGCAAAATACCAAATTCATCGTTGGCGAAGATCAGTTTATAGTGAATCGTAAAGAGTTTCCAGGTTTTGCTTGAAAAGGCATAGTTGGCATATGAAAAAACACGGTTGCTTAAGAGAAGAATACATAGTTACAAGAGGTGCTCGAAATATCATCGGCCAGGAGTCCTGTCGCAAGCTTGTACCAGCTTGCTTCAGGGGTTCGATCTGTAAGATTCTAACGATTGTCTAGGCGTATGATTTATTTTGCAGCTCTACAAAGCGGTAAACTTTCACTATGTGAAACAGGCGGTGATTAATGTAAGGTAACAAATTCAGTATAATTACTTTTTGCTAGTATAATTACCATATTCATCGCATTCTGTCCAGGTTTTGTATAGAAGGGAAAAGTTTTTTATTTTCCCAGCCATTGCTGGATGCTTTTCCTCCAGACGACAATCTTCGCAGCCGTTCGCCAATTATCCTGCAAGAATTTCAAGAAATCTTTCTGCTGTAAATTGAAATGTTCGCAATGTTGTTCATTGTTAATTTTCAAAGTCTTTACTGGCCGCCTCTTCATATTGAAGCTGACTTTTGGATGTTGTTCCTAAAAATCCGTAGGCATGCAGGCACGCAGGCAGTGGAGAGGAACGATGAGCGGCTCTGAATGGTTAGCCCCTTCTCTGAGAATATAGGTGAAAAACTTAAATGTCATATAATTAAACTGTTGAGTACCGTTTCATTTGCAACCAAAAAATATAACTGGGATATAATGTGTTTCCAATCCTCATCAGTTGTACTGTGGCAAGGGCTGCATAAATTTAACATACTAGAACATTTTATAAATATAAGCATTCTGCACTACCTCAAATCTGCCCGCTATCCTCTAAAATAAAAGTCTGGTTATGTGCTTCTGTACACGGCCGTTGTTTTAACGTCGCAAGCAATATAGAATCATATGGGATATCTTTTAGTTTGTAGACCATAGCTTCTGGTGTGGTCTAACGTCTTAGTGTCATCGATCTTGGTCTTTGCATACTCCGTATCGCGTTCGTGTCTATAATCTCTTTACACAGAACAACAGAGCCTTTTCAGATCTAAGGTGGGCAAAAGTTTCTTACACATTTGTATGCGGTACCCGCCACCAAACTTGATGTGATATTTGAAACAACCAGATCTCCTAGATACCTTTGGGAACTGCCTTGTAAAGCCACCGCAGCATCATCCACTCCACGATAGTTTATGTTCCAGTATAATCTATGATGCTTTGCTCAACTTGACAAAAGGACGTATCTCTCTAATCGTTGACTACGGCACGTTGGTAAAAGAGACGTATCTGTGCAGATATGCTTTTTCACCAAAAGATAATGTTGGGAACTGCCTTGTATAGCCACCGCAGCATCATCCGCACCGCGACAGTTTACGTTCCAGTATAATCTATGATCCTTTGTTCAACTTGACAAAAGGACGTATCTCTCTAATCGTGGAATACGGCACGTTGGTAAAAGAGACGTATATCTGCAGATATGCTTTTTCACCAGAAGATACTGTTGGGAACTGCCTTGTATAGCCACCGCAGCATCATCCGCACCACGACAGTTTATGTTCCAGTATAATCTATGAACCTTTGCTCAACTTGACAAAAAGACGTATCACTCTAATCGTTGAATACGGCACGTTGGTAAAAGAGACGTATCTCTACAGATATGCTTTTTCACCAAAAAGTTTCTTTAATTTAAAAAAGGACGTATCTGTACACATTTATGTCCTTTCGTCTTAATCGAGGTTATTAAGATATCCTAGATACGTTATATTAACGTATCTAGGAGTATATTAAAGTAACGTTATATTAGAGTTGATATTATCGCGCATATATCCCAGGTACGTCTTTCTATCAATTCTCATGTAAAAACACCGTAGACATGCTTTCAGTGAAAAATCTAACAAACATGTAAACTATCCCTTTTACAAATTACGGCAGAATAGCAATATCTTCATTCATTCCTGAGATATTTAGATATCAACAGACTGGAAGCACTGACATGAGTTAACTTATGAGTACACATGCAAATAGATGACTGCTCGTATCACTCGCTGCATCATCATTATTATTAGTCTGCATTGTTGCAAAATGATCAATGAAGTAATCTTAACCACTGCTTGTACATAATGTATGATCCCTTCGTTCAACGCAGGTGATTTGACAACGCTGCGCCAACAAAGCGATGAGTATCGGCATATTTTCTGCTTAACTCCCAGCAGCATTAGTGACGCATCGATGCATCGAGAAACTGTCAGACCGTAGTTGACACTGCAATGACAGTTTGACGATATTTGTGCTACAACGCAGACAACCACAGCTAATCTAGTAAACAGCAAGTTTTTTGTGCTGTAAAATATACTTTACAAATGTGTAAGCGACATCCGCGCAAAAATATGCTTAATTTAATATTTTACAGGGCCATTGTTGCATGAACTACCTTTTCGCCAAACATTAAATTTTCACTCATATCTTTTACCGAGCAAACCTCAACAAGACTGGTAAATTCATTGCTTTATGGCGGAAATTTACCAATTGAGATTTTAAATATATTTTCGCACTTCTTCGTAATAACAATATATTAAAAATTGTTGTCAGCTTAACTATCAGTAAGCCTAGTTGATTCTTAGGAGCTGTTGGCTTTCTCACATTGCGATTACCATTAAATACACTGCTTATATAATAAATCGATAAATTTGTTGGTTTTTGTTTTACGCAAGCAGCTGTGTACTCAGATAATGAGAGGTTTTTTTGTCATTATCCCACCGGACGGTGGTGTATACGATATTTGATTTAAACGTTCTTCTGGTTTTCAGAAATATATAATGCGTTAAATCAACTCTTATATTTAGATCAACATTAGCACGGTGCTACCCGTCCTAATTTAAGACAAGTTTAGCTATTGCATGCTTGAGAACTAATATGAAATCAGGGGCGGATCCATAGGGGGGCGCGCCCCCCCGTCAGGATAGCCAAGGTTCATAAATTTTTGGCACATTTTAAATTTTTTAAAACGGAATCACTGACTGGTCATCAACATTTATGCTGTTTTTTAGTTTTTTATGCCATAAACGCCACGATTCCTAACGCCAGTGTAATAAATACGTGATTTTTTGAACTTTGTGCATGTTAGACTATCCTTAAAATTCCATATATTAGCGTATATATATATATATGTATATATATATATATCAGGAATGTTATATGGGTGCGCCCCCCGTCAGAAATTCCTGGATCCGCCACTGTATGAAATTGATATAACCTTGGTCAGGTATTGACCTTGTTTTCGTCGCCTGTAAAACTGTTAACTAACAGCTTAAGTTTCGTTTCATTGCGAATAGGTCAAATTGAAACGCTTTATTAGTCTAACTACTAGAGTACAGTCATTCAAATATGTCGCACGGCAATCGCCTCTATAAACGTAAAAATTTAAGACACTTTGCAGAACAGCATTTGAGTTGACTTTAATTTGAGAAAGAAACAGTTATCGCCCTTCTTCCATTTAAAAGATAGAACTTGAATGTACTATATGAAAAATTCCACCTAGTAACAAATACATGATGCCAATATGTTTGGCAGCTCATATAGGGCCAGGATTTCGCAGATTGAGAACCAGAACAGCGACATATATTATGGTTTTAACATTAAAATAATTAATGGTTATTAAGCTCTTGTTCATATACGAATTGGTTCTGTCTTTTATTTTGCTGGTACATTATTTAAAAGACATTTCGTATATTCATAAAGAATTTTTGATTTTGGTTTCAATTGGAAAAGATGGATCACTTATTGGAAAAATGTGTGCTGCTGGGTCAGTTGATATAATGGTTTATATCATATCACTGTGATCTATGTATTTCTGTATGAGTTTGCACAAAGTTAACGCTTGTATTTAAAATCGACAGAGTAACCGTTGTTCAAGTTACAGTATGTTCAAATTATCGATAATTTGTCTTTAATGTACTATATCGGCAACAGCCGATATTATTTGACCGGACGATATTAGAATTCTGCATTATTTTGTCTTAAAGATATGTCATACATCACTGTGTGTTCTCTACACGATGGTCGATGATTATTTAGCGGAGAGACGCAGGATACAAAATGATCCACGGACGGAAATGTTTTGTAGTTATTCTGAGAGAATGACTTTTTGTTTTATGACATTATAAACATAAGTATTAACAATAATCAACATAAAAATTACAAACCATAATTACATTACACAGTATAAAATTTTATGCAAGTTTTACCCAATGACTTTAGAGCTTGGAGGATATGTGTTCAGATCAGAACATTCCTTAGGTAATCAGTTGATACCGAAGGCGGACATTTCTAATTTTTGCTCCGAAAAAAATTGATGTACAAAAGTATAAAAAGTACAAAATGTTAAAGTGCGTTAACACATTAAGCTTTCTGCTCAAATTTTTGAGTTCAAACTTTGACTAAATTTTGAACCAAAATATTGATTAAAATTAGAAAGCATTTTTTCATTTTTGGTGAATTTGAACTTGTGAACACTGTTCCAGCTGTTCTAGAATGTTGCTTTAGCTAATCTGTCACAAGGGTAGGACTTAACATTTTTTGGAGTTTAAAATTTGAGCTCAAATTTTGAAGTAATGGGATTTGCAGTATTTTTCTATTTCAAATTAACAGTCAAATTATAAGAAAATTTTGGCAAAAATTTGAGCAAAAATTTTAACATGTAAACCCACCTTTATAATGATTTTTGAGTTCATACAGAATGAACAAGTCATTTAAATGCAGTTATCGGATATCGGTATGTATATCAGGTTTGCAAAATGTTAAACGTGGGTTCAGTTAACTTACCAAATTATCGTTTCTATTGCACTTGGAAAGAGACAAACATATAAACATAATTGTACGAGTGCATTGCTAATGTCTAATCCCAGTGCTAATTTCTGCTTAACATTGTCTGAATACCCTAACGTGGATTGAAAGTTACAAAATAATACAGTTTATTTTACAAAAACATAAGTTTCAGAAATATATAACTAATTTGGATTATAAGGTAAGGTAAGGATATAAATAAATAATTACCAATGTTTAACATTGGACCCTGAATTTTATTATGGCACTGGCGCTACGAAGCTATAGTTATCTGACGATCGTCGGAATCAGCTCATTGCTGGTTTGCGTTGCGGGATTGCTTTTGTTTGCGGCTGGAGTTGCGTTACAACAACGACGAAAGCGACAAAGGACGACTGGCGACAATCCAGAACGCGGTGATGCTGCAATTCGTTGTGGAGGTGGGAAAAAAGAAAATGCGACTGCAACTTGCGATAAAATATCGCTTCAAGACAAAATTGTACCAAATCCGTTAAAGTTAGTCATAAATATTACATGATAGCTGGAATATTCTGTTTTGTAACAACCAATATATTGAATCCGAAGTTTAGTTTCAAATAAGACTTATCAAAATATAGTTTTGACGCCGATTGTTTTTATTGCTGTACAGAAGTGTCGGCGAACTACAAGTGTTGCAAAAATTGAAATAAATTAAAATGTGTAAAAAAGCATAACGATTGCGAGGACCTGATAGCTATGAAATAAGTGCGACAGTTCATATATTTGTAATGAATGAATATCAAAACAATTTTGTAAGGCATATGATGTAGCGATTTTCCCGTTAATCTGAAATATTCAGATTCATTTGTTGAAAAAATACAATAGTAGTGGATAGAATTTTAGCACTTTTTATGAAATATGCCGCATAATATAAATATTGTAACATATATTTGCTTCAATTACAACACATGCATTGTATGGATTTTAACATATATTATATGAAACGCAGCATTTACAACGTACGAATTTGAATATATATTTGTTTACATGTAATATATGTTTGTATAAACTTTTTTACGCATTTATTCGTAACAAAATTTAAAATATTTAATGTATGAATTTTTATATATTTTTGCAATAAATATAATACACCCAGTGTATGAATTTGTATAAAAATACGTATGAAATAAAATTCATCTAATGTATCAATGTGAATACATAACTGGAATTTTTATATTATTTTGAAATTTTATGATATGTTTGCTATATACAGCTTCAAAAAGTTTTGTATTATAAAACGTACATTTATTGTCTGAAATATCTCACAAACTATTTGTAAACAATTAAACATTTTTTATGCGATTTAATGCAAATCATGTGTAATTTATCACACATGTTTTCCATATAGTTTCATACAACGTTATATGTAGCAAATCATAAAATTTTCATGCTTAAATTCATACAAAGGATATGTAAATAATAATACACATTCTGCGTTACAATTCGTGTAAATTATGTATAAGTCATAGGTTTATTGGGCCCAATTATTAATCTTATGTTGACATGGACATACATTAATGTACGAATTGTTACACAATTATTGTGGGATTTGTTCACCCTTCAATTGCATCTGTTTGTGTTAAGTGCTACAGTGGCGTCGCAAGAGAATGGTTAGGGGGTGACTCTTCTCACTTTTTACTGACAAACATGAAAATATTAACTGACGGGGTTATAATAAAACCAATGTAAACCACCAGCCCCTCCAATTCTTGCCAGCCTCCATCACTTTTGAAGATCCGGAGATGTCATTAAAGTACTATGCAAAGTGTAGCAAATTAACGTCAAGCAATAATTGTATAAAATCGCCATTATTCAAATTATTTTAACTTGTATAAAATACAAAGTCATAAGTCTCACAGAGCATAGATACGGCTACCTATAACATAATGCAGTTATTGTATTTTTGATGTTTTAGACAATTTTCGGGTTTCAACAGTATGATCTCATGTACCGACATTAATTTACAGCCGAAATCAGCGAAATCAGTTCTTCGCGGACTTGGATTTATTAAATTAAATGAAGTAAGTTCAGTTCAGTTGACTGTCAATTTGGTATTGACGTCATTAGCTAATAATATGCTTAGTAGACGTAATAAGACTGAGATTTGAAAACTTTGGGAACTAACGGAAGTTTGAAGTCGGCTATTTGTCATGCTTTACATGGAAGTAAAATTTAGCCCTTTAACTCCTGCAGTTGGACAAGAACTTTTGACGTTCAAATGGTGTTGTACTAACTAAATTCGGCGAATACTGCACTATTGCGCGCGTTTTGGCCTCGATGACGATACTTCACAGTATACAAATAATTCCTTACACATAGCCGAAAGAGATGTAACGTAATATATTACGTAAAGGGTTAAGCATAGATTACTTACTATCAACACCAAGCACTCTTCGTAGCTGTGCAAATATTTAAAATTTTTGCAGCCTTTTAAATTATTCGGCAGCTGCTAATGACCAACGTGGTTAGCACTATGAGCTTGTTTAAAATAATGTTCGCACGAAAAAATTTATTTAAAAAACCTTTCGTAAGTATTAATAACTATTGTTTTGGCAGTTATAATGTATTACGAAGAGTGCATTGTGAAAGTTTGTAGAAGAGTATGTCGCTCGGTCATACTCTTGTACTTTGCCAAATCCGATGAAATGCGCAAGGGTCGAATTGCCCCAGGGACGCTATTCAGGGGTGCCTTTGTGGTAGGCTGAGGAACGACCACGTAGTCTGATAGGGCATATCGTCTCCGTCCTGAAAAAACTATCGTCACGATTTACTAGTGCTGGTGGTGGTGCTGTGCCAATCTGAACTTATATTTTGCAGGCACGCTAATGATTTAAGCAATTGTCGGTTTGATTTAGCCGGAAGAATTAATATTGATGTATATATCGGCTTTGGATCCAGTAACCTGATTCCATTAAACTAAAGAGACTCAACACAATTTGCTGCAGCGAATTATTTTAGCGAATCAACTGGATCCGTCTTATTAAGAGGGCAGCTCGTGTGTAGACCGTCTGGACCTTTGAGTAGGCGAGTGAATAGGGCTATTGAGCAGGCAGTAGTCTCGTAAATAAACCAAGCGGAATATAGATCCCAAATGCAAAAACTGTCATTACTTGGAGTCTTACTGCTTCGATTATAAAATGAGTTTAACATCTGAAGAGTATTCTACACCGTCAATCCCTCTTTTAACGCACTACTATGCCCATGTAAAATAAATATAAATATTAATATTTGTAACTTTATTGAAACAATTTGGTTACGTAAAATAGTTTGGGTAAATTTAGTCGCTGCTTTATTATCATAAATAATATGGCCTAAAGTCGACAGTTTTTGTAGGAAACAAGCCATTCTCTAACTGAAATAACTAGTGATAATTTTATAACTCGAATTGAAAACACAACGCAATCAAAGCCAAATCTATGAAGGCATTTGCTAAATCAGTACAAATCAAAGCCAAATCTATGAAGGCATTTGCGAAATCAGTACAAATCAAAGCCAAATCTATGAAGGCATTTAAATCAGTACAAATCATTCGAAATGGTTAGCAGAATACACATCAAGTGCTACTTCAGTATGATAAAATTGTATTTCAACTTATATTTGTGGAGGTTGAATTGTCATAAAATCTGCAATACTTTAATTGCTTCACGCACATACGCAGCTAAGAGTATGCCAATTTTCTAAAATTTAGTCCAAAACAGCGTACATTTAAATTGATTCTCAAAGAAAAGATGCGTTTTTTCGCAACTCATTCACCAGTGTACATTTGAGTGCCAACTTAGTCATGAGGGCCAAGCAAAAATTATTCACACTCACTAACCCGTTGATAAGTTTTACGCCTTGTTAAATAAAACATTGCAGTCTTATATAATTCTTTCGCAGGAAACAGCCGTACAATTTGAATTTTTCCCGAAGACATCTTATTATCTTATTTAATAATGAGTTGCGATTAGGTAAAACAGAACGCAGTACTCTAGCTAAAATGTGCATAGAACTTTCAGTTGCATTTGCATACACTATTTGTCATCACTTTTGTGTAACAGCATATGAGCCAAATCGGTGGTGATAAATTTACATTGCCAAATTCCCAAAATTTATTACCCTAACTAAAATAGAAAGCGTTAGGACTCTATAATCCATAATGAAAAGACGTATAAAGTTATTACTAAAATTCTATATATATTATTATAATATCTGATAGGCGCATTGTCATTATCAATTTGATGCCCAAATATATCGATATTTGGTTTTATTTCGCTTTCAAGTCACTGTTTAGGCTATCTTGTTCATTATTTTAAAGCGCTGTTAAATGTATCACGAATATTGTAGATAGATATCGTAATCTGCCTCTTATCTGATACAATGAAAATATGAGTCAAATTGCGTTATGTTACCCGTTATGAAGCGTCAAACCAGAACAACAAAATTTGAGCTTTATTTTGGTCTAAAACAAGAAATTTATCAAAAGTTGCTTGCCAGTTTCAGATCTGAGACTTATTGCCTGATGCAAAATGGGAATACATTTCCTGGTTCAAACAGAAACTCGTTCTGTGATGCAAAAATGGAATATATGTCCTGATCAAAAAATTAAACACACAATTTACTGCACAAAAGGGAAACATTTGAGTATATTTTATAAGGAATTATCTGCTTAAAAATAAAGATAACAGGGCCCAAACCGAAAGTTTGGAGTTATTTTCGCTGCATCAGAGTTATAAAAGTGTGCAAAAACTAGGTGTGGTAAATAATCGACTATTGATTGATTCCATTAGTCTAGGGGATTTCCAGAAACTACATTGGAAAGTCTATATAACAAAATTGTTGAAATTTGTTGCAAACTTTTAATTAGAAGTACAACAGGATTTGCCCATGTTATGATTTAATTTGTTTGTTCAATGGACTGCTTATATTATCATGTATATTCTAAATCATAGGCTCGGCGAAAGGGGTAGTTGGCTCGGCGGTGAGGTCTTCGGCTGGGTACTTCAGGTTGGGTAAATTTGCGAAATTTTTAGAAACTCGCATTTTTTAAATTTCGCTAAAGTTTTTCGCAAGTTTTACCAATTGTGCCCGGTTTTTACTAAAATTTTCATCATATTTAGCTAATTTACACCAATTTTTGCCAACTTTTGCCCAATTTCTGCAAATGTTCTCAAAATTCTCCGCGCGGCTTCGGCGTATTGGAGGGAAGGTGCTGAGCCTTCTTTTTGGTGGAGGGAGTGTGTAAATATTACTTGAAGGGTGTAACCCGCCACCAGCCTCCTACATCTCTCTATAAACACCTATGTATAAAAATAAGGCTATATTTTTTATTGTTATTTGTATAAGGCTGGGATAGTGCGTTGCAGTCAGGATATTCCTTAATCGTAGGGCTCGGAATGACAGACTTAACTCCGGATGCAAAACACTTATAACTGCAGCATCTAATGACCGGTAAAGGGATATATATACTGCTACTAACGTTTTCTAATGTAAAAATTGGAAACACATTCTTCAATACAAAGAAACAGAAACACGTTACATTAAGTAAATTATAACTGGGACACATTCTCTGATGCAAAGCCGAAACTCATTTTTGATCCAAAAATAGGAACACGTTCTGTTATGTATGAGGATTTGTTCACATTGCATCCTGTGTGATCCGAAGTTTTGTAGTATCATATTAGTGTGTATGTATACCTCTGTTTCGCACTACTTCATCGGCATCGCATCCGAAAATTTTGTGCATCTGTTTCGGATTGGATCGGATGCAAAGAGCTCAATCTATATAATATACATATCCATAATATACATATCCAATTCGCATCGGATCGGACGCGGTGTGAACACTTCCTCACAATAACCATTTAGCGTTACAGGAATACAAAGATCCACTAGAACCGTTTAATAGAAAGGACAGCAATGTTATTATGTTAAAACTCGTTGTAAGGAGTTATCATTGCTCAAAAACATAACTGCTCATCAATTATTCTGGCTTCGTTCACTTGAGAACATACTCAGTTCAGTTTCAATTTACATCGCGTACGTGGAACTCTGAGTCTCATCTCTCTTTTGATGTTTTGGACTTAATGACCATACATTGTGTTCCAACCTGATTGATATGATCATGACTTAGTTCAATCGCGGCAATTTTTATGATGCGCATAACTTTCGTGTGAAAGACAAATAGATATAGCAAGACGATAAAATATTGCCGCTGCCCTTTTTTTCTAAAAAATAGAATCCTAATCATCTGTACGACGTGTAACTTCTTTAAAAACTATTGCTGGGTTTATCTTCCAATTTGTTTGTCTTTCTTATTTATAGTACGAATCTTTCGAAACTGACGAAATAGCCAATGGTGACTACAGTACAAATAACAATGGCTTGGATATTGTTGGTTCAACATCGATAAATGAAAATTCGGCACTTTTGGAGCGAGGTTGCTCCGAATCAAGCAGAAAATCATCATCGGAAGCCGTTGGAAAAATTAAATTTACTCTTTCAATTCAACAAAATCGTAAAACCTCGAATGATCCGAAACAGTCGACAGGAGCGTGCGAGAAAGCGTCCGATCAACGATTGCAGCAAACGTTTTTGAACATAGTTTTTCAAGGCGGAAAGTTGTATCAGGCAAACGGTGAAAACCTGAAGAACGAGGCAGAGACCTCGACGGAGCACAGGAGCAACACGTCATCTGAAGAACGGAGTGATTCGAGCTGCAAACAAGTATTTTTCCGGGCAATCTTACTACCAGGCGAAACAGATATGACTCAAAGCAAAATGATTAACGTAAACGAAAAAGGACAGCTTACGTTGGGGACTAGCAATCAAGCAGTGGTCATCAAACGTAAGTATCGATATCAATAATGCTCTGCACAAGTCACAATTATCTTGTTGTATTTTTATTCAACTCTGTGAGCGAAGAAATTTTATGTTTTATGCGGTACAATTTGATACCGTGAGCTGTCCTGGTTTTTGATTAAAATATGCGAAGTGCCATCGTCTCGCCCGATACCCAACGCTTGATATATAATTGATACAATAATGTGCTCATTTTGTACAGAATTTGTAAATACCTCTTTATAGCTGCTTGTGAGTTTTTGGAGGTGGTCATTAATGGTTTAAGATTAGGTAAAAATGAGTTTTAACATGGGCCCATGATTCCTAAAATACACGACAACCACCATAAACGTAGTATCGTCATTTCATAAATCGCTTAAAGTTCTGCGTAGATAGGAACGCTGGTTAGCTATATTCCAGGCTTGCGTATATATATAGATCTTAAAATGGGCGCATATAATTCCTTGCGCTCGAACACGGTCGTATCGTAACAATCGTATAAACAATACGGGCGAGACAGGTCTTCTTTTATAGCGTGAAGTAAACATCATGACGTTTCTTAGATGAACTAGTTACTACAACAATTCGTTACATAGCTATCTTATCATATTTTAATGAATGTGTTTACAGTATATGGGATACATTATATGAAAGCTGTTTCTGCGTGTGGCAAAGACGATAGCGTGACATTAAGTCCATGCTAACTCCTAGTATTTAGGAAGACATTAACCACTGCAAATCAACTCATATCAAAATTACTAATATTTCACCGATGACAATGATTGTCACATTTCTGGCGAACTAGTCACGAGGTAGCGAACAAAATATTTAGGCGAGTATTGTAAACACTGGCTACAAAATCCTAATTATTCTCTATATTTTCAGTTTAATTGTAAACACTGGCTACAAAATGCTAATTATTCCATACATTTTTACTTGTATTGTGAACACTGGCTACAGAACGGTAATTATTCCTTAAATTTTTACATGTTTTGCAAACACTGACTATAAGATGCTAATTATTCCCTATATTTATACTTGTATTGTAAACACTGCCTACAAAATGTTAATTATTCCCAATTGTATTGTGCACACTGGCTACAAAATGCTAATCATTCCCTATATTTTCAGTTGTAATGCAAACACTGGCTACAAAATGCTAAATATTCCCAATTGTATTGTGAACACTCGCTACAAAATGCTAATCATTCCCTATATTTTCAATTGTAATGCAAACACTGGCGACAAAATGCTAATTATTCCATACTTTTTTACTTGTATTTTGAACACTGGCTACAAAATACTAATTATTCCCTACATTTTTACTTGTTTTGTGGATATTGGCTACAAAATGTTAATTATTCCCTACATTTTTTACTTGTATTGTAAACACTGACTATAGAACTCTAATTATTCCCACACTTGTATTAAGTACACTAGCTACAAAATGCTAATTATTCCCAATTGTATTGTGCACACAGTCTAGAAAATGCTAATTATTCCTGCTATTTTCACTTGTATTGCATACACTGGCGACAAAATGCTAATTATTCCCTACATTTTTACTTGTGTCGTAAACACTGGCTACAAAATGCTAATTATTCCATACATTTTTACATGTATCGTGAATATTGGCTGCAAAATATTAATTATTCCCTACATTTTTTACTTGTATTGTAAACACTGGCTACAGAATTCTAATTATTCCCACACTTGTATTAAGTACACTAGCTACAAAATGCTAATTATTCCCAATTGTGTTGTGCACACAGTCTAGAAAATGCTAATTATTCCTGCTATTTTCACTTGTATTGCATACACTGGCGACAAAATGCTAATTATTCCCTACATTTTTACTTGTATCATAAACACTGGCTACAAAATGCTAATTATTCCTAATTGTATTGTGCACAGTGGCTACAAAATGCTAATCATCCCTATATTTTCAGTTGTAATGCAAACACTGGCTACAAAATGCTAAATATTCCCAATTGTATTGTGAACACTCGCTACAAAATGCTAATCATTCCCTATATTTTCAATTGTAATGCAAACACTGGCGACAAAATGCTAATTATTCCATACTTTTTTACTTGTATTTTGAACACTGGCTACAAAATACTAATTATTCCCTACATTTTTACTTGTTTTGCAAACACTGACTATAAGATGCTAAATATTCCCATATTTTTACTTGTATTGTGAACACTCGCGACTAAATGCTAATCATTCCCTATATTTTCAATTGTAATGCAAACACTGGCGACAAAATGCTAATTATTCTATACTTTTTTACTTGTATTTTGAACACTGGCTACAAAATGCTATTCATTCCTATATTTTCAATTGTAATGCAAACACTGGCGACAAAATGCTAATTATTCCAAACATTTTTACTTGTATTTTGAACACTGGGTACAAAATGCTAATTATTCCCTCCATTTTACTTATATTGCAAACACAGACTATAAGATGCTAATTATTCCCTATATTTTTACTTGTATTGTGAACACTCGCGACTAAATGCTAATCATTCCCTATATTTTCAATTGTAATGCAAACACTGGCGCCAAAATGCTAATTATTCTATACTTTTTTTACTTGTATTTTGAACACTGGCTACAAAATGCTAATTATTCCATACGTCTTTACTTGTTTTGCAAACACTGACTATAAGATGCTAATTATTCTCTATATTTTTACTTGTATTGTAAACACTGGCTACAAAATACTAATTATTCCCAACTATATTGTGCACACAGGCTACAAAATGCTAATTATTCCTGCTATTTTCACTTGTATTGCGTACATTGGCTACAAAATGCTAATAATTCCCTATATTTTAGTTGTAATGCAAACACTGGCGACAAAATGCTAATTATTCCATACATTTTTACCTGTATTGTGAATATTGGTGATAAAATGTTAATTATTCCCTACATTTTTACTTGTATTGTAAACACTGGCTACAAAATTCTAATTATTCCAACACTTGTAACTTGTATTGCGTACACTGGCTACAAAATGCTAATCATTCCCCATATTTTCACTTGTACTGTAAACACTGGCTACAAAATGCTAATTAACCCTTGTAAACACTGGTTGTAAAATACTAATTATTCCCAATATTTTCACCAATATTGTAAAAAAATTGTATACAAAATGGTAAATATTCACTATATTTTCAGTTGTATTGTAAGCATTGGCTACCAAATACTAATTGTAACGTATATCTTCACTTGTCTACGCTAGCTACAAAATGCTAATTATAGATATATTTTCACTTGTAGTATAAACATTGGCTAAAAAGTGCTAATTATCCCCATTTTCACTTGTATTGTAAACACTGGCTACTAAACGCTAATTATTATCTATAATTTTACTCGTACTACTGAGATGGCACATTCTTTATAAAATAGATCTTATACTTGTTAAAATTTTTGAAATACAGATAATTTGGCTTTAATACTCTAGATATGAATTATGTTATAATAAAATCTTTTCTTTTATCCATTAATTCAATATTCTACGGTAACTTGTGTTTAGTCACGTTGACTTCATACGTTCAAACTTTTAGCTCAAAATGAAAACCTGTGACTGTACATTTACTAAAAAATATTATAACGAAACGGAATTATGAAACAATTGAAATTTATAATTGTAAAATTGTTACTAATTGCAATAAATCAAACACATATCCATATATTTTTATAAATACGAAGGACATATCAAATACTACAAATATATTTGTAGAATTTAAAATTTGTAAGGACTTTTTCTGTTACATTTTCAGCGAACGATTGCACATTTCTTTCTTCGAAAACGCTGTGTTTACATTTGATTCGAGCACATGATCTTAAAGCTATCGGTCAAGTGGAACTAGGTTTAAAAAATATTTTATCGGCAAATGTTGATCGAATGTCTACGGCAAGTAATAAGCGCAACGGAGAAATCGATATGATCGGATGTGTATATCAAATGGATTTGAAGCCGAATGTGATGGTAAGTTGATACGAACATTCAATGCCGTATTAATTTTAGTCATATTGGACCGACTGTGGCACAATGAATAGGTGTCAGACATCAACGTGTTAACAAAGATTACCAATCAGCGGCGTGGCTCACTGCGCCGAATTCTGAAAAACCACATTACTCATCGCATTAGAAATAAAAACTTCAAGTAAAACTTAGAACGTTTCTGTAATATTTTGGTTCTTTACTACCGTCACTGAAACAGCCTTAAGTTGTTTAATTGGCTATTTCGTTAGTCATGATTTGCATGCTGAGGTTCGTGATGAGATTCGACGATGATTACATTAATTTGTGATACGTGTCGACAGTAAATCATTGATTATTTTTCTTAAATTCCTTTAAGAACGCGTGAAACTTAGCGATCAGTGTCCTGTGAAGGTGTATTATTTATTACAAACCATTACCTTGCGTTAGTTGATCAGTTACGTTGGTAACACATTCTAAATAACGTGATATTGTTAACAGAAAAAATTATTGCCGTCCTGCATTAACGTGCATCTCGTGTAACATCCAGTAAGCTACTTACTGATCGTCTGGAATCGAGCAACTATGCTTCCAGCTCTTGCACTGACCGACGAGCCCTACCGAAGCATTGTTATTCGGGTGATTACGGATCGCTCGTCTGGGTACATGTTATACCACACATCAATTGAGTTAAAATGAAATGGATATTTAAGATAGACTAGCTCTCCATTAAATGTATTAAATGGTACCCTGTTAGGAGTTTAGCAACAAAAGTAAACTTTCCATACTGCTAAACTGTCTTAATTCATCGAGCCAAAAGTTATAAGGGAGACGTATGGAATTTTCCTTTTCTCTAGTTTAAACCGTGTTTGATGATACTGGTTTTTTCTGCTTTATCCCCTCGTTTCTGGA
>JASANE010016955.1:0-20011 GCA_030248225.1 Trileptium ribeirensis
GTGTATCTTCTTTTGTTTGGAAGCCATGGCAGAACAAATTCCTTACTTACCGCCAAGATTAGTTCCGATTAAAATGTTATCGTCTATAACATAGTAAGGAGCAAACGTAAGGCGTTGAGTTCTTTTACGAGGTACGTGGCATAAACCAACATATCTGTAGTAATGACATAAACCGAATAAGCCTTTTATGAGACTATAACGTTGACAAAACCTCATATTTTGCACACAAAATATTGTCGGTTGAGTTGCTGATATTTATAACTTGAGATTTGTTAGTTCAATTTGGTTCGAATATTCAGAGCACATACACCATTATGTAGAAAGCTTGCAAAATAAATAAAAGCAACAACCTCTCTGCCAGGTAAAACCTTGTGCTTTTGGGAAATATAGTACAATTTTGCAGTTATTAAATATTACCTGGAAATTGTTGCTTCATTTAAAAGAAATATTTAGAGTAAACGTGTTCTATGTGGAAATACGCATGCAGTTGATTTAGTAATTGTTATAACCTTTATAGCGGATTTTCCCGACAAAACCCTGTATTTTAAATCCGTACTTACATATATCATGTCTTTTAACTTTTCATTGGATCGATTCCAGAAAATTTTGCACGAGTACTGTATGTTTCTAGACCAATTATAGCTTCAGAAATCAGGCATTAAATTATTCAACAATTTTTTGTTTTGATAATTTCATATAGCAAGCCGCCGAATTTTCAAGCCTTACTTTATAGAAGAATATCGCAAGCATTTATAGATTCCGTGACATTACTAACCCAACGATCTCAGCGCAGTATCTAGTATTCCATATAATTTGTGAAATTTTATATCGTAAGTTTTATGATTCAGAAAACAAACGAGGAATCTGAGTATTTTTTGTTTAGAGAGCGTTTAGGCATAAGAGTGGCAAAGCGTAATCACCTGTTTATATCCCTGGCTGTTCCGGAGCAGGGATCGAATAAAGCCATATTTCAGACAAATATTATATATTAAATTATATAAGTATATTGCTGTTGCACTTTGTAACGTGTTGGTTAGTAAACCGAGTTGAACCAAATTTTTAGAGGCATGTGAGATTATCTGGTTTTCAAGTAAACAAAGCTCCCATCAGCGCTATAATTTCTCACTATCACCTCGGTTTGTAATCTATTGCTAATTGGTATTATTTTGACTGGTGATTATTACCGTCTCTAGATAATTTAAACGGTTATGACATATCTGTAGTTCGACATTTGTGTAAAAAGGAAATTAAAATTTACGAAATTCTATTAGTGAAATTTGCGATACAAATCAGACAGTTATTTATAAGGTATTTCGTTATTTCTTTCGTTTCAGTGAGCGGACAACGCCGCCAAATTTAAAACACTTCAATGTTACCACCCCGTTTTGTCTAGACGAAATGATGTCCCAAATAAGAGGGCTTGTATGTGCGACAATACACCAGTACGGAGGCACCGATGTACTGTAGTTGGAACCATTCTGTATACTAGTTGCGCAATGATATGCTACAACAGCAAATATTTATGAAAAACGGATTGCTCATCGGCTGTACAGACTGATCGAAATAAGGTGATGAATATATTATTATAAAAAAATCTTGAAGATTATATATAATGATTGAACGTTCCGTTCTATATGCAAATACCGCAACTACCGAGAGATCAAGATATTAATTTTAAATATATTACCAACAAATATTATTAGCACTGCCGCAATCTTATATCGTACTTTTACTTTAATTATATAGCTTTAACAGATAATCAAGCATGATACGCGCTGTTTGTGTCAACATAATATTAAAAATTAAAACCTGGCTGACTGTATTAAAACAAAGAGCTAATAGTAATGAATGTTGCAGGAAAAGAATTTTGAAGTATTTACGCAACGCGCATAGCCAAATTGCGGTTAAAATCTATCGATAAATAAAATGAAAGTATAATAAATGTATTATGGTTCAAGAATGTTTACCAAATGAGCAGGTTACAAAATTCATATTACTGATATATTAACGCAAATTCACTTGCTGATCAGTTTGACAGTCATGAGTTATAGTTTCTAGGGGTAATATTTTAGTTTTTATGGAAATATATCTGCAATGTGCCGATCGTACATACATTTATATAACGTTGTGTGGTAAAATCTTAAGGCTGCAAACGAATCGGATGCAGCAGCTGATTCGGAGGGGAGGACGGGGAGACTTAAGTTATGCCGTCAAAAATTTGGATAGGACAATTCGTTTATCAAGGATGGTTCAACATCCGAGCCATTTTCCCGCCCCGTTAAAAATTTCTGGATTGTCCAGTGGTCGAACGATAAAAATCCAGCGCAAACTCTCAAAAAACGTTCACTACTTTTTGCGTTTGTGTTAATAAAATTAAATAATAGTAAATTACAAGTCCTCACACTCGAGCTTTATCACCAGCCGTCGAATGAACAGTTATTGAAAAAGTCTAGGCTAATGCGTTGCCAAAATTTTCAAGGTTTCTCAACTGCAATACCGCCCATCCAACCGTAACTTAAGTTGGAGGGACGGACATTGGTTATCTATGAATTATGCCCAGATTTCCATGCCTAAATTTAAAATAAACACAAATGGTGCAAAATTGGAAATAAAATTTTTGACTTTTCAAGTATAAAACCTGTTAAACTTTATTACACAGATAAACTTTTTGGTCATTTACATAGTGTAAGTTAGCTATATCTTATTGCGAACCAAACTAAATAAGTCATTTTTGTGTATGGCTACATGTTTATACTATGAATACATATATTACTAGTTCCTGCGTTACGTAAAATAAATGTGTCTTGTCTGTATCGGCCCTGAAACAGGGTTTCACAACCCTCGTCTTAGGTCTAGAGCGCCTCAGCATTTTCACTTATAGTAAAGTAACATCATAATGAGTAAACTGACATGGCTGTCAAATTGCCACACAGGCACACAGCCGGTGGCATGATATATGGGACAACATCATTTGAATTACTAGATCGAATTAGATTATGCTTGCAGAGCTCAGTTGTCCTTAGATAGTGTACCCATTATATGTACGCACAGTTCCACAATCACTTTACCCCGACAAAAATAATGTGTAATTGTTTGCAGACTCTTCGCAGACATTATCAGCGAAAAATTTAACAGTTGTCATATGTTTATAGCCATTTGTAAAATTTTGTTCCCTGTTTTTTTCACCGCTCGTCTCTAAATTTTCAATGTCAGCTCAGCTTCACTATTGTGCGTGAGTCCGCCTTCCGCTGCATACACCATAATTGTCTTTCCTTAGAATCACGAACTGTATCGTGCAGAAATGCGCCGTAAGAATTCTGCTATTTGTATTCGCAGTTTAGCTTATTTCGTGAGCTACAAACGCAATTTGCGTACACGTTTCTTTGCTGATTTCCCGCGTTTGTTCGCGTTAATTTAATGGCGTGCTTAATAGCATAGCCCCTGTATTACACTAACAGCAAAAACGCATGTCCGAATAAACCGCATATCGGAACCCACAATCGCTTTCAACTGCACGATGTCAGTATATTGCGATGCAAATTTGTAAAGTAGTGACCGCGGACAGCACCTACGCGTTGCTGTATCATAATTTATATCCGCACAGAGCTATGCAAAGTTACGAGTACCCGCGGGTCGTACCGTGCAAGGGCTCAAAAGTTAGCCTGCGGGTGGCTAGCAACCCACTGGCAGTGGGAAGGTACCCAGAAGTACCCGTAGTCCTTACAACCCACATATTGATCTGCTGTTTTCACACACCTATACTGAGTTATTTTTCAAAATGTAGACCCTGCGTTAAATTAGGTTTTGATGTATATATTTGTAGACACTTAATCATAAATAAGTAAAGGATATGTACATATTACATCGCATTTTTGTGTAGCTTATTTTTGAGGTCTATGTTATCATTTCAACCGACGGCGGTTTCCTATATTTCGAATACACTTATTTATCGTATTGGCCCAGCTTCGTAAAAGTTTACTCATGTCATTGCGATTTCGATAAAGTCCTGTTTACTTAATTTTTGCAGAAAAACAATTGATTTTTCAATTGAAATATACTTAATCCAATGTGTCGGAAGACCGTCGCACAAAGTAATATGGATTAGCAAATAGGATATAAATAAGTACTAAACTGGATATATAAATAGCTTTTACATGAAAATAACTTTATACCGTAAGTTATAAATTATATCTGATGCGTTTTTACTTGTATTAATGCATATACGTTTCTACTTTTATTATGGTCAAAATGTTGAATAATAATATTAAATAATATGTTTTATTAACAGGAAACTCTCGGCGTGATTGTAAATTACTGCATGGTTAGAGTTATCACGAAGAATTTTTCGAATACACGAATCGCCAAAGACATTCCGGACAGGAATTTTTACTTCACACTCTGTGGCATACCTGGCGTTTAGGTTATAAATAGTTCACCACTTTGAAGTTTTGTCCCTGTATGTCAAACCATGGTGTACGGTACTCGACCGGAAATACTACGCAACACAAGCGAGCCTTAAATGACACGATGTCTTTGAAAATATAGATTTTTAAATAATTTTAAAACGCTGGAAAGATATGAAATTCCAAATTATATAAATATATACTGTCATCGTGTCCCTCACATTCTATCATTAATAGTACCGGATGAGTGTGCCTGGACTAAGCTTAAGCCACATCACACCTTACAACGCGAAAACGGCACGTAATGTTTACAGGAGATCTTCGTCTTTGTTGGATAGGATTTAAGTGTGTCCATCACACCATACAAAATAGCCAACAGTGTTCTGAGCAGTGTATGACTTTATTTGAAAAACAATGCTCTTGTGCTATGCACCTTATCATTGTCAGTCTGGCTGTGCTTGGACAAATATTCCTCATGGTCGACAATTTGCAACGTATACATAGCATTATGTGACACTAGCGATGCTGTGCACCATATCATTTTTTAGCTGACTGTGCGTGGACAAATCTTCCTCATGATCGATAATTTGCAACGTATACACAGCATAATGTGGTACTAGTGATGCTGTGCCCCATATCATTGTTAGGTTGGCTGTGCGTGGACAAATCTTCCGCATGGTCGACAATTTGCAACATATACATAGCATAATGTGACACTAGTGATGCTGTGCACCATATCATATTCAGTCAGGCTGTATGTCGACAAATCTTCCGCATGTTCGACAATATGCAAAGTATACATAGTATTATGTATCACTAGTGATGCTGTGCACCATATCATTGTTATGTTGGCTGTGTGTGAACGAATGTTCTGTATGGTCGACAATTTGCAACGTATACATAGCATTACGTGACACTGGTGATGCTGTGCACCATATCATTGTCAGTCTGGTTGTGCGTCGACAAATTTTCCGCATGTTCGACAATATGCAAAATATACATAGCATTATGTGGCACTAGTGATGCTGTGCACCATACCATGGTTAGGTTGGCTGTGCGTGGACAAATCTTCCGCATGTTCGACAATTTGCAACGAATACATAGCATTATGTGACACTAGTGATGCTGTGCACCATATCATTGTCAGTCTGGATGTGCGTCGACAAATCTTCCGCATGGTCCACAATTTGCAACGTATACATAGCATTATGTGGCACTAGTGGTTTTCGTGCCAATACTGAAAGAAGATATAGCGTGGAATGTATTTCACTGGTTCACCAAAAATGTGCAAAAAATTTTGTACCCTTATTCACTTTACTTTGTTATAGTACAAAATTAAATGTCATCTTATGACAAATAGGGATCGCAATTCAAATTACTGTGGTACTACAGCAAGGGACAACATAAACAGTGGTAAGCAAAATTATTAGTGCATTCAAATCCAGCTTTTCCCATCAAAACAGCTTAAAATCAAATTATGTGCAGTCGTTGCACAGCCAGCACTGTATATTTTCATTTATTTTGGTTGCTTTTGTTGAAGCTCCGTTGTCAGCTTTGCATTTTGATATCGATCAAAAATCTCGGGTGAATTTGATTAATGAAAGAGACTTCTTTTAGGACACTAAGCTTAAGGGTTAGTTTTTATGTTTGCACAGGTGAAAAACACGCATAAAAGTGTTGAGATACTTCTTTTGCAATAGTGGTTTTCAAGTGAAGTTTCTAAGCTCATGACACGAGAATACTTATTTGGTATTATAAGTGTTGAATGTTACAGTAGCATGCAGTATACGGTACCTTTATACCATAGGTGTCCATGGACTGAGGAAGTAGATTGTTCGCTGGGGTGGTGGTCTGGTCTTTGAGGAGGTGTGTAAGTCAGGTGAGGGCAGAGCCATGGACATGGATCGACGTTCGAAGTTCAAGGCGGGGTGGTAGCGGGCCCTCAGGGAGAGGTTGCCGGAGAGGAGGGAGTGCGGCCCCTGCCGATTCGGACTTCCTAACAACTCGGGCAGACGAAACCTCGAGGAGAGATGGGTGGGAGGCTCAGGGGCGTAACCCCCTGTGAGCATGTATGTGAAAAGTTCTCAGAGCGGTAAATATCGCTTCAGGAGAAGTCTAACCTCAGCTGGGATAACCCCTTTATACTACCACTTCAACATAATTTTTTCGTGTTGAATCGGTCGCAATAGCTCTCGCTTAAATTCTTTATTTCAGTATTTTGATGGCTTCAGTGTTCGATGAAAATCGAGCTCACATTATGGAATGATCTTGCATTCGGGAGATAGGAAGTACATTTTAAATAACATCGCGGTTTCCTTTATTTGATCGTTGTTGAGTAGGTGGTTCCTTTATCTGGGCTCTCCTTGAAGGACTGCGTACTGGAGGATCTTAACACGTTGTATGGCTCCATTTAATGGAAGTTGTTCGGCAATCTTCCTGTTTCGCTTAACTAGGTATTTTTCTTCATTTGGCGAAGTTTAAAAGACAAGATGATTCTGTCAATGGTTGCTGAATGAAGAACATAAGTCACTTTTTGGACGATGTTTAAAAACTTCATAGTTCCGTTATAACGGCCGTTCCTTCAACTTTCGAAAGGGCAGACAATTGTTTCTGTGAGTGCTGCTCGAAAGGCCTTGTTAGTGGGTACCGTCGAGATTGGTTTGTTGGCTGTTAAAAAACTAGCGTGTTGAGAAACAATTTAATCATGTCCCCAACTGACGAACAATGCGCAGAAGAGCTTCCGTTTTTGGTCGCTGATTAGGCGGTATAGAGGTGGGCTGTCAAAATGCATTATGTCCCTTAATGTCTAGCCGCCGTAGTGACTGTGGCAGTTAATGAATCAAAAATTAGAAGCTAATTATATTAAAATGTTTTATAATTTGTACTGATAAACTTCTAATACCACCGATATAGGTTTACAATTTGTGGGTTCCGCGGGTCTGAACAATTGTTAAAGAAAACGTTTAGGCAAGGGTTTAGTGGCGGTAGACAAGTCTCTGAATTGCGCACGTACCGGCGGGCTCAAAGAATTTTGAAGCGCACAACTCGCTTAGAAATGAAAAACATTGGTGTACGCACCTGAAATAACTGACGCATTACAAAACGGTGCAGTCAGAAAACATAAAAAGAGTGGTATTGATAACCTAGAAGTTACAGCGGGGTATAGAGAAATTAGAGCTGAAAATTACGTGAACAGAAACTGTATGTAGCTATAAAACAGCATTTGTGTAGTTATATACTGAAGACTCTTCCATGTAGTCTTGAGTATTCTTCTCGTTCTTGGTGGATTTTTGTATATAGCAAGAAGTTGTTAGGTATGTGTTTTACATGAATAACAACATTCCTAGGGCTATTTCCAATTTATTATATCACTTCACCGTGTTATATCATATCTTGCAAAACTAATAATTTCTCAAATTTTCTTAACCTCAAAACCATGGATTTTACATAAACATATCTGTCCGACATCTAAATCATAATTCAGTAAAACCAGCTGAGTTATATAAACACTGTGATAAAGTGATAAAGACAGTAGATGAACAGATTACGGAACTTGTTTTTCTGGTTAATCTAAGCACAGACTCTTAAATAGTTTTTCTCTGCAAAACGAACCACGATTACCTAATTGAATTTTCGTATGTAATCAAAATAATATTGCCACAGTGCTACACGGCTAAGATATTGCAGACCGATGTTTAGAATTGAAACTTTTTACAACCAAAAAATAGTCTGGTCCCTGGTGATAAATTTCTGATGTAAAGTAAAACTGTCCAGTGTGGGCACCTCTAAAGTGAATTACTCAAATGGAAAACGTTCATTTCTGTTTATCTAAGAAAGTTAGACCACTGTCCACTACTCCTGCTTTGACTAACTAAAATCTCTATGCATATTGGATCACTCTCTTGTAGTGTTGATTTGTTCATAGTAGTCTGGGCATGTCAGCAAATTAAGTGAACATGTCCATATTGTTTTATTGTTGCTTTAACGAATTTATAGTGCTTTTGGCCTCAAAGCAAAGCACGTAGCCTTCTCGTTTGATATATGCCGTCAAAAGATTTGATATAACCACGGACATGTATAACCTTTTCAAACATAATGGATCCAAATGGGCAATATTTAAATAGAGATGAGAACGATCCGAATTTGTCAGGCTTGGCTCGGCTCAACTTAAGTTTTACCTGGCTCGGCTCAGCTCGGGCGAATTTATTGGGAAGTGGGCACGGCTTGGCTCGAAACTTTCAACTTCCGACTCGGCACCAATTTGTCCTTGCTCGGTTCGGCTCGAAAAATCGAAGATGAAAATTGGATGTGGCGGACGTGAATGCACAAATCGATGTAATCTAATATACGTGACAACTTCGTTCCCTCTTTGATGTAAATGACTCTTGTTGCAAATTATGTAACACTTATAAAACACTTTACATTCAGGAGAAGCCAGTCTTACAAAATGGCGAGGAACAGTAATGGTGACATCGAGTGGTACTGTGGGACGGCAAAGTCATATATCAGATACGAAGAGGCGAAACTATATATCGGATACTAAGAGCCGATGGCATTAGACTCTCTGAAGGGAATGACAATCTTCAGGTTTGCGGAATTTAATGGCCCCTGTACGTCGAATGCGATGCCATAACCATGTGCTACACAACCATGCTTTTGCACTACTGACTTAGACAAAGCCCTTACTCCTGGCAATAATTGCTAATGTTGGCATGACAGTTTCTCGTTGATCGCACGTACAGTCGCGACACCATCTGCAAATTAGTGCAACTGTCACTATACCTTCTACAAATTGGTGTAGCTGACATGGTACAACTACAAAATGATGCACCTAACATGACAGCATCCACGAATTGATGTAGACGGTGTGATAGTTTCAACAACCGCAAGATTGTGGATGCAGTACATAGTAAAATGCTAGACACGGAGAACCTCAGGCTACATCACTGCAATACCAATGTCTGGGCTACTGCAGTGCTGGATTCTCAGTGAAACTGGCATAGCAACGTGCACCACGACTTGATACAAATTCATGGGCTTGCAGCTACATCAATAGCTGAAACAGCCTTTCGACTCTGCCTTTCGACTATTTTCCATATGCATAAAATGCCAAAAGATTCTGCCTTTGTAGTGAACATATAGTTGTGTCCGCATAAATTCTGAAAGGTGTAGTAATTATTGACCGCTTTTGAGTTTGAAAATAACTGTAGAATCAGTTTCATACATATGCCTATACTAAATAACTATTGTCTGGATATTCAACAGATAGGGAAACTATTGTCTATAGTGCGTTCATAGTACTTTTTATGACATACGTATAACTCAACGTAGACTTCTCGAAAAATTCGTACGGGTATGCAGAAAAACCAATGTTACAGCTATTTTCAAAAAAAACACAAGATTTTACTACATGTACATTTTCTGCATGCATGCTCATAGGGAATGGGGATTATCCACTTTGAACTCTACCCTCCGCGCCCTGCGAAGTAGCGTGATCCCCATGAGGTCTGCATCATACCCGCTTAGAAAGTGTTGGGAAAATAAGCAAAAATTTGACAAACATGGCCAAAAATAAAATGAAAATTGGTAAACATTGGAGAAATTGGCAAAAAAAGGGAAACATGGCAAACATTAAGAAAAAGTTTGAGTCCCAAAAAAATTTAAAATATTATCTCTCCCGCTGACGACGCCCGTCCGGACTGGCTGATCCGCCGAAGCGCACGCTACTCCCTTTTCCCCTGGCCAAGAACTCGTCTATGTATGATATTCTATCAAAATGGAAGGAAATTATTGAAAGAAGCATAGAGTGGTGTAGTGATCGATACTTTTGTTATGGATGGACAACCTTTGTTCTTCTGCAGTAACGGTGCAATTCCATGCGGTTTCTGTGCAGGTAAAAATTACCTAAATACATATCGTGCTGTGTATGAGCTGCGTCGAGCCGAGCTGGGCGAGTCGGCTCCAGATTTTTTGACGATGGTCGGCTCTTCTCGAGACACGGTAGGCTTGACTCGTGTTCAAGACTGAAAGCTGATGCTCGTCTCAGCTCTGATCGAAAAAAATTAGCCGGCTGGGCTCGGATCGGGTTCAAGCCGAGCCTAGCCCAGAGCCCAAATTCTCACCTCTACCCTACGTGCACATCGCAAAGCGTTGCACAGACAACGTGTATCGTGTATTAAACCTTGCACATACGTTATCGGAGGATTCGTTCGTGAGGTCCCTAAAAGTATTAAAAGAGCAGCAGCTTTTAGGTCTTAATGGCTAACGTACCAGACTTGCACCTAAATTAATCCCACAAAAGTGGAAAACGTTTATTTAACTTTGCAGGAAATTCACATTAATTCATATATCGGGATCTTAACCTTGAGAAGTCAGGCTTTCGCTGTAACCAAAGCATAGGTAACGGTGTTGCTAAGTGCCATAATCCCACGAACAAATTTTATAGCAGGCTCTCGGCATTATTTATTAAATATTATTATTTTTAGGTAATCGGTTACACCAATTGCGGAAGATAATATCCAGATACATGTTTATACCGGCTTATTCTTTCCCAGCACTAGATGTTTCCAACGAACTTGGTTAGGAAGGTACATCGTACCGTGTTGACACACCATGGTTCATTTTAGAAGAATCATATCGCTAAAGCTAATCATTATCAGGTTTTGCATGTTTCTCAAATTTATCTGTCAATGCTTTTTCGACGCTAGTGAAACTCTGTTGAATATAAGAGTATACCTGTGTCTGTTATGGCGATCGGCAATTAGCGAACATTCCAGAACATTCTGCAAAGTCTAGAAACTTGTAGAACATTCCATAACTTCATTCCCAGAACCTTCCATAGCCTTTTATGACGACAATCGACGAATCTTCCAGAACCTTCGATCACATGATCACATATTCGAGAATGTTCCACGAGTACATAAAAGCTAATGTCAAAACAGTAACGTATAACTTCTTGCAGTGGATTTGTTACGTTTGTTTCATTCAACTCCATTCGTGTTTTCCGTGTTTGTGTGTTAATAAACGTTTACTTCAAGTCCCGTTGTCTGTGTTTTTTCATTCACACACTCCGAGATACAACAGGGATTCTTGGCGCACTGAGTAGGATCCGTCCCCGACATTTCGGTCAATAACTCGTTTCGTTCAATTCACGTCTTCCCCGATTGCCGAAGGGTCAAACACCGAATTCATCATGTCAGAGATTTCTCAACTCATCGCCATGATGCAAAAGCAACTGGGTGCTCAAAGGAAGCGACATCGAGAACAAATGGAGGCTATGCTCAAAGTGCTACAACCGGGCGTCCAAACAAACGCCGGAGCCACCACCATGCGTTCTCCAATTCCGAATACTCCTGATTTTCAGCCGTTCGACTCAACGTCCGAACTTTGGCCAGACTACTGGGATCGATTTCAAACCTTCGCTGGAGTGCATTCCATGTCGGACAGCAAGACGGCCCAGATTTTCCTGACCAATCAATCCAAAGAGGTCTACCGCCCGATTGGAAATGTAGCGCGTCAACAAAGTCCTCCAAAGCCCATCAACAATCTTGCTATGGACGATATCGTTGACTTCATGAAGAACCAGTACGATCCCAGACGTTTCGTCGACCATGAAAGATTCAAGTTTTGAAGCGACATGCGACGGAAGCCGGGTGAATCCCTACAGGAGCTTGCGGCTCGTATCCGTGAAGATGCCGCAACCTGCGACTTTGCCCCAATCAAGGATCCTCAGGACGAAGCACTCCGGTCACGCATCATTTGCTCCGTCAGTAACGAAGCCGTGCTGAAGGCCTTATTCAAAGTCAAACATGACGAGCTCGATTTCGCCAGGGCGGTTCAAATTGCCGTTGAAACGGAAGTTGCTGCAAAAGTCGCTAAAGAAACGGTGCATGGCGTCAAACCAAAGCCGGTCAACAATGTCCATCAGCAGCGCACATCTGAAACAAAGGTAAAAGGAAAAAGCATTTCCGACCGGAAGAAACCTCGATTTCCGTGTCCTCGCTATAGGAACAATAGTCATCACGCGTCCCAATGCTGTTTTATCAGCACGGATTGCAACTTCTGTGGTATAAAGGGCCATCTGGAAAGATTTGTCGCAAGAAGATTACAAGTGCTCAAAGCATAGTCTTCCGTTAAAAAGATTCAACAAGTTCAAATGGTCACCAACAACAGTTCCTTACCCAAGTTGGAAACATCCGTCAAAATTCACGACAAACCTATACGAATAAAAATCGACACAGCGACAACTGGCAACTTCATCTCCAAGCAAAATTGGGAAAAGCTGGGTCGCTCAAATCTGGTCAAATCCTTGTGGAAGTACGAATCTGACAGTAAGCACAACTTGCCAGTGCTTGGAACTTTCGTCGCACGCACCCAAGTTCAGGATTCTAAGGAGCAACCGGAAGTCCAATTCACGGTGTCTGAGATCGCGGACCTTAACCTGCTGGGGCGAAACGCCGTAAAGAAATAGGGCATTTCGATTGACGAGATCATCAACCTCACTGTTGAGTGCAACGCGGTTTTCAGTCATTTGAATCCGGATGTCCAACTTCAGCAACGTAGTCAAAACCTGTGCCAGGAATTTGTCAACCTTTGGAAACTGGAACTGCGCGGCCTATAGGATTTCCAGTTGGAAGTTAAATTCAAGGACAATTCCGAGCCAATCTTCCGGAAAGCTCGTCCAGTCCCTTGCGCCCTCAAGCCGGACCTCGAAGAGGCCTACAGAAAAAGGATAGAAAAAGGCGCCTGGGACTGGACGAGCTCATCACTCGTATTCCCTTGAATTTAACTTCCAACTGGAAATATTATAGGCCGCGCACTTCGGTTTCAAAGGTTGACAAAATTCCTGGCACAGGTTTTCAGACAACATTTCCTGAAGTTGACATCCGATTCAAAATGACGCGCATTCTAAAAAGCGGGAAAAATGGTCTCGTCAAATCGAAATGCCCCTTCCGCGGCTTTCGCCCCGCCGCTACGCCGGAGAATCGCATCCTATTTTCAAGTCTGAACTTGACCCGTGGACGAACTCCGGGCGCTCGCAGCTGTCCTTGCTGTCAGATTCGTACTTCCACAAGGATTTGACCAGATTTGAGCACCCTCCAATTTTGTTTGGAAATAGAAGTTGCCATTGTCGCTGTATTTTTTTATTCATTATCGGCTTTGTCGTAAACAGATGTTCGTTAGTAAGGAACTGTATCATCAATCATCTTGATTGGAAGACTGCTTTGACATGCTACTTGAGGCGGATACATCGTGCTAATAAAACAATTATGGGACGCGTGATGATTGTTCCTATAGCGAAAAAGAACACGGAAACAGAGGTTGGCTCAGAGTGTTTTTTCCTTTACCTTGTTTTGCATATATACATATTGATGGACATTTTTGTGACCGGCTTAGTTTTGACGCCATCACCTTATTTTGGCGGAGGCTTTTCAGCAACTTCCTTTCGATTGAAGGCCCCTATGGAGACTCTCATGTTTGAGCTTGAATAAGGCCTTCCGGCGCCCGGCTTCTTGCTGACGCGCGGCGGATGATGCGTGAGCCGATCCTTCCTGATCCCCTTATTGGGGGCGAGACGCAGGTTGGGGCATCTTCGCTCTGGCGCAAGCTCCTGTAGATTTGGCCCCAGCTTCGCATGTCAGCTCAAAACTTGAATATTCATGGTCGAGCTCTCGTAAGAAAAAAAATCTCTTAGTTTGCCTCATGAATTCGATCAAGTTGCGTGGCCATATTTGATAGTTTTTGCGAAGGGGCGCTTTTATTTTGACGCGCTACGTGGGGCGGGTAACCTTCTTTTGGATTGATTGGTGCGGGGAGTGTCGGCTTTTTTGCTGCTCCGAACGGTGAATGCACTCCAGCGAAGGTTGGGAAATCATACCCCCAGTAGTTGCAAATTTCGGACGTTGAACACGGCTGGTCAGATTCGGAATTGGAGAACGCATGGTGGTGGCTCCGGCTTTGTTTGGACGCCCGTTGTAGCACTTTGGCATCACCTCCATTTGTTCTCGATGTCGCTTCCTATCGACACCCAGTTGCTTTTGCATCATGGCGATGATGAGAAATCTCTGACATGATGAATTCGTGTTTGACCCTTCGGCAATCGGGGAAGACGTGAATTGAACGAAACGAGTTATTGACCGAAATGTCGGGGACGATCCTACTCAGTGCGCCAGAATTACCTGTTGTATCTCAAAATATGAATAAAAAAACCTGCAGGACAACGGGACTTGAAGTAAACTTTATTAACACACAAACACAGAAAACACAAATGAGTTGAATGAACAGAAATTCATGACAAAACCCACTGAAAGAAGTTATACGTTACTGTTTTGACATTAGCTTTTATGTCTCATGGAACATTCTCGAATATGTGATCATGTGATCGAAGGTTCTGGAAGATTCTTCAATTGTCGTCAGTAAAAGGCTATGGAAGGTTCTGGGAATGACGTTATGGAAATGTTCATTTTCCAGACTTTGCAGAATGTTCTGGAATGTTCGCTAATTGCCGATCGCCATAACAGACACAGGTATACTCTTATATTCAACAGAGTTTCACTAGCGTCGAAAAAGCATTGACGAATAAATTCGAAAACATGCAAAACCTGATAATGATTAGCTCCAGCATATGATTCTTCTAAAATGAACCATGGTGTGTCAACACGGTACGATGTACCTTCCTTAACCAAGTTAGTTGGAACCATCTAGTGTAGAAAGAATAAGCCGGTATAAACATGTATCTGGATATTATCTTCCGCAATTGGTGTAACCGATTACCTAAAAATGATGATATTTAATAAATAATGCGAGAGGCCTGCTATAGAATTTGTTGCGTCAATTGGCACTTTCACCGCGACACCGTTACCTATGTCTTTGGTTACAGCGAAGACCTGACTTCTCAAGGTTAAGATCCCGATATATGAATTAATGTGAATTTCCTGCAAAGTTAAATAAACGTTTTCCACTTGTGGGATTAATTTCTAGGTGCAAGTCTGGTACGTTAGCCATTGAGCCTCAACTTCTGCTTCTTTAATACTTTTAGGGACCTCACAAACAAATCCTCCGATAACGTATGTGCAAGGTTTAATACACGATACACGTTGTCTGTGCAACACTTTGCGATGTGCACATAGGGTAGAGGTGAGAATTTGGGCCTGGGCTAGGCTCGGCTGAACCCGATCCGAGCCCAGCCGGCAATTTTCATCAGAGCTGAGAACGAGCATCAGCTTTCGTCTAACACGAGTCAAGCCTACCCTCGAGAAAGCCATCATCTCAAAAAACTGGAAACCAACTCGCCCAGCTCGGCCACGCCAGCTCATACACCAGCACGATATGATTAGGAACCACAGAAACCGCATGGAACACCACCAGGGAGACAGAAGCGCCCCCAACAAAAGATCAAACCCCACCTCCAAATCCTCCAAAACAAAACAACAACACGACCCAAGGCGCCTGGGAACCCGTGCAATTTTGAATTATGGAACCCCCGTAGTACCTATCAAGAAAAAGCTATTACCAGGACAACAAAAACCCAAGTTGCGGGTTTGTGACGACTATTCCGTTACAGTCAACACTCCACTGGAAGAACATCGACACCCACTGCCTCTGCCGGAGGATCTAATGCAAAAACTCGGAGGTGGATACGGGGTTTACCAAAATCGACTTGGCTGATGCCTACAACCAAATCTTGCTGGGTCCAATCAGTCAGCGATGACTGGCTCTTAGTACACATAAAGGAGTTCTTCTACACAAGCATCTTCCTTTTGGGATCAAGTCTGCTCCCGGCTACTTTCAGCAAGTCATGGAACAACTGACCAACAATTTACATGGTGTAGTTGTCTACCTGCCTGGATGATTTGTTGGTCAGCGGAAGGGACGCCAAAGCCACTTTAACAATTTAAGACGTTTGCTCAATCGTCTCGAGGACAAAGGTCTTCGTTATCGACTGGAGAAAGGTCAATTCGCTCAACCTTTTGTGGAGTATCTGGGTCACTATCTCTCTCATGAGGGAATCGCCAAGGGCCCCAAAGTGGAGAAGCAACGTTTCCGACAAATTTCTGAATCAATATCCATCTGCAACGGTTGCCTGGTTCACGGAACAAGAGTTGTGATTCCTACCTCCATGCGGCGTCGCGTCCTGGAACTGTTACATATTGGACACTTTTGGATGCATCGGATGAAGTGTTTTGCTCGCACGTCCGTCTACTGGCCCAACATTGACGAAGACATTGAGGCCACCTACAGCCATTGTGTGCCATGTGGAGAACATCAAGTACAAGCAGCAAAACCTCCCGTACATCTTTGGATGTTGCCTGAAAAACCGTGGACTGACTTCACATGGATCACGCCATTAATTTCATGGGTTCCAACTGGTTACTGCTCACAGACGCTTACTCCAAGTATCCTTGCATTTATCCTACATAGGCGGTGACCGCCAAGGCTACAATTGACCTTCTGGAGCAAGATTTTGCTCACTTGGGATATCCACACACGTTCGTGACCGATAATGCAACAGAATTCCAGTCTGACGAACTCAAAGCCTGGTGTCAAGAAAGTGGGATCAATCACCTTACAGGAGCTCCCTACCATCCGGCTACCAATGGGTCGGCGTAGAGACTGGTACAAACTTTCAAACAGGCACATCGGAAGTAAAACCTTCCTCCGAGAAAAGCCCTTCAAGAGTTCCTCTTACAGTTCCGTCGTACTCCAAATTCCTCAGGATACTCGCAAGTGAACTATTGAATGCACGCTAAATCTGGAGAAAGATTGATACGCTGCTTCCCTCTCCTGCTCACAGAGCACAAGGCAGACAATCCAGAGAGGCAACAAAGTCACAGCGTCGGGTATTAAATATTATCTGATCGTACAAAGTTGGAGATCCGGTCTACGCGCTATACTTTGGGCCAAGAAAAGCAAATCAAGGTCGTTGGGTTCCCGCAATTGTCGTCAAATAAAAAGGAGCCCGCCGCTTTAACGTTCGAGTCCAACCAAAAGGTCCAACATGGAGAAGACATCTGGAACAACTCCAACCAAGGCATGTCTCGGAGGAAGACACCGAACCTGGATCAAATCCCACCGTTTCTCCATCTCTTCCGCCCCGCAGCGGCTCCAGTCCAACTCCGGTTGCTAGGGACATTCAGTTCAAGAGCCGTCCAGGGAGACGGTCCCCACAATCAAGACGCTGCAATCGCGCTCGAAAGTCTGTTCAAAGATTTTCGCCTTTACGATGAACGTCAGGCTAAGTGGGGAGGTGCTATGGCGATCGATAATGAACGAACATTCCAGAACATTCTGCAAAGTTTAGAAACTTCTAGAACATTCCATAATGTCATTTCCAGAACCTTTTATGACGAAGAATCTTCCAGAACGTTCGATCACATGATCACATATTCGAGAATGTTCCATGAGTATATAAAAGCTAATGTCGAAACAGTAACGTATGACTTCTTTCAGTGGACTTGTTACGTTTGTTTCATTCAACCCCATTCGTGTTTTCCGTGTTTGTGTGTTAATAAACGTTTAGTTCAAGTCCCATTGTCTGTGTTTTTTCATTCACACACCGGAGATACAACAGTATCTAACGGCATATGAAATTTAACACCTTGGCTATTTTGTTCCACAGTCATATTTTAATATCTGTTCAGAAATATGCTATTTTCAGCAAAAGATATGAGTTACTTTATGGAAGCGTATAGAATACCTCTCGTCAAGAACATATGTGCCCAAGGTCTGTCGACTGGGACGATCGAGAACCTGTTTTGTTGTGATTCACATAATAAATTAAAAAATTGCAAGTAATACCTGTTTATGCAGAACATACAAGGCATAAATGTGGAATGCAGACAATATTTTGCATCTACTGATTGTGATTGAACCTTTTGGAGTTATTGCAGATCCATTAAATTATAGAGGTCACATTCGGACATTATTTCACTATATAGCTTAAGTTTAAGCTCAGAAAATTAATTTTTAATCAAACGCGTTCTAAATTTTGATGGACTGCTGGAGGAATTTGTTTCGGCAACAACCCCTAAGAAGTACATCTGATTCTTCAGCCTTCACTTTAAAAGACGAATAAGGGCACCTTGTTAATTGACCTTTACCAAGTTCCACCATTATATACGTTACTATATAATAACGTTGCACCATTTCTTAAGTTTTATTTTTATTTATAAGCGCTGGGTATTTTTTCGTATTCATTATTTATATCTGCTAAGTTGGCTGCTAAAGAACTACGATATGAACTAAATCTGAAAGCTTAATCCGTTAAAGCTGATAAATGAAATCGCAGGGAAACGATCTTTATTTCTAGTTCAACTCTTGAAGACCATTGATATATAATTTTCGACACTATAGATAAGTCGATTTAAGCGCGGTGTCATATATTTAGCAGGTAAGGCCGGGGGGGGTTGGAAAAACCTTCAGTAACTAAAAACATAAAAAACCAACAATTCCTTTTGTATATCGTGGGACTTGTTTTGCTTTGTCTACGCCCAGGGCGAACCACTCCCTCCGACCCAATCTGTGTTGCATGACTCATTAATAGTTGATTTCCACAATAATAAAGGCAAGTACCTGCTTTAGGAATTCATGTTTTTCAGACCGTCACAATTTTTGAAAAACAAACTATATAAATATTTGTTCTTGTACTATATGAACACATATATCTTCATGAGTTTATTAGTGAAAATTTTTGTCAAAAATGCGTCATCTAAATATTTGGTGCTTGTATTTATAAAAACTGTGCATATATTTCTTTCAGGGACGCAGCTCACGTGCGGAGGAAATAAGGAGGCCTGGCGGCCTCCTCACTTCGAGAAAAAGAGGCCGCCATGAGTGAAACCTCTTAATTTTCCGGTAGCGCCCTCGTGGCGTACTGCTTCCACTCTTCGTGAATTATTACTGCTAGTGAACATTTTGGCAAAAAAAAAAGCGAAGTGTTTGGTCTTGCATTACAAAAACAGCATATGTACGCTTCCTATCAAACTTGTAACTATTAGCCTAGTGAACATTGTTTTATTTAACAGTTTGACCCGTACATCCCAGTAAACAAGGTTTCAGATATGCTAGTAGTACACTACTGATGTTAATAATATACTTTATGCCGATAAGTTAGCGCCGGCATCAAACAACAATTCCACAGCACAAGCTCACGTTTTTCCAGATAATGTACGATCGAAACTATTAAAAGAAATTAATCATTTAATATATAAGTTAACAAACCGTCGTACATTACATGAATCTGATGTACGAATTCACTTTTGATGCAAATTGAATGTTTCATCTGTAGCATGATTACAACTTGGCTCGACCATGTAGCAGCTATGTTTTAGTAGCTTTTAAGTGTGGTAATATAATATTTGAGCATCTGTACTAAATGGATGTTGCCAAAGTATGGTCAAATCGGTACTTGTTATTTGTTGAAAACCTATGTCCAGTAGATTATATTACCTGGAACGGCAACGCTCAAAACGACCGAATTACTCCTTTATGCCTGGCCCGAGTACTTTTAACATGCCGACCATCTTAACCTTTTACCACATAGTAAAATACATTTGCCGCAGCGCGGGCTAGCACACGTAACTGAACGAAGTAGACGTACATAAACATAA
>JASANE010016956.1:0-17611 GCA_030248225.1 Trileptium ribeirensis
AAGTTTGTTCTTCGTTCAGTTACGTATTGCTACGGTAAATATACATGTGTTTAATGTTAAAACTCATAATAATTCAATTGGATTTCTTCTCTTGAGCACTTTTGGTAATTTTTCCTTGAAAGGAATTCTACCTGTTTATTGGCAATATTAATACGCTAGTAGAGCAGCACTTGTTCATATTATTTCATTGTTTCTTATGTACATATGTTCTGACTTTTTATCTCACTTATATGGCAATATGAACATTTACAATACGGCCCTTTCTTAATACTAGCCCATACCCAAGGCAGGAGTATGCAATATTTTGTTATTCGTATTCATTTGATTGGTTATCACGATAATTCCGCGGATATGTATCGGGTACATAGATATTTTGATTGTTTTTATTTCACGAGCTGGCTCTCCACTGATTCTAACCACGCTCTATATTACACTTTGTGATTGTTTTACGATTAGTTCGGTTGTGTTCAAAATGATTTTTGTTGCATTGATTCCCAACTTACATATTTATTAGGCTTTACCTATTTATACAGTCGGTCGGATTCTTGACTGAAATTAAGTGGTATCTATCATATATGTATAAAGCTTGTCGTTTTCTTTAGATACATATATAACATGACATACATATTAATAAAATCTAGGTCTGTATATATCTGATTTCTCAGAATTTGTTAGCTCGCGTGAGCACTTTTGTGATATTTTACCAAAGAATATTGTATATGTGTGCTAGGTATGTATGTGTATTTATCTACATTTATTAACCAACGCGCATTTACTTTAGTTAAAGTTTCTTTGTATATCAATGAAGATCTGTGCATTTGCCAAAGTTTGTTGAGCTAGTTGAGCAACTTAGAGGGTTGTCGGTAGAAATTTAATTTGGCTTGGCATTTTAAAATGAAATGTTGTTATTGTTTAAAATTAATATCACTCCCAAGTTGTTTTGAGACAGGTATGAATTTAACTCTGTACGTTTGTAGTTGTGCTGGTACGGTTTCGTTGCTATTAAGGTGGATTAAGTCAAAACATCTTCCTAATAATAGCTTCTGCTTTTCTTCGATCAATTCTTTAAAATGTTACATGGATTTCAAAATTGCTTGAGGATAACATTTTTCTTAGTTGAAGTTTAGAGTATTTAATTCAGTAATCGTTCTAATCGGGGCCTCAGTCTTATCCGAAAGTTTTAGAGTTTTGACGGTTATCTTGCTGCTCCAGTTATTCGTTAGTTATTGCGCGACAGTTTGTTTTGTTCGTCGGTTGGAAGTTCGCTAGTGATTTTTTCTTCGGTTATTGTAAGTCAGTCTTATATTGTGGTTTGAACTTTACTGTGGTATTAACAGGTTACTTCTGTTCCTAGCAGCTTAAAGAGTTTGAACTTTAGCTCATTTGTTTTACGGCATAGAGGCATCCCTGCTTATCGGTTATTCGCGCAAGTAGCATCTCAGCATTCTATTATTGGACGATTATTGTGGACAGTCACGCGGCTCGTGGACATTAGGGTGGAACAAAGATTTTTGTGTGAAGAATTAAAGATAGAGACACTGCGGAATGATGATGAGTGTTAAAGAGCATGTGCTCACCTTTGCGATATTTTAACAAATATTCATCTCTTTCGTGTTTGGAGATATTATTATATGTAATATACGAGTGTTCTTCGTTACAATTGTTCCGCTTCGACCTAAAACAGGTGCTTTACTATTATGAAAGCAATCTGGGACACTTATTTTTCAAGCCTTTTCTGTCCAGTTGCCATTTGACTATTTTGATGTAGGTATTGCAACTTCTGAGCGGAAGACAGTATGGTTAGATTTAGAGTCTAAGTTCAAACTTTTTCTGTCCAGTTGCCATTTGACTATTTTGATGTAGGTGAAAGACATTGATATAGCAACTTCTGAGAGGAAGACAGTATGGTTAGATCTAGAGTTCGGCAGCACGATAATATCTAGAGTTGTATTCCAAAAAGGGCAAAACGATGGCTTACCTACCTACCTGTTCTGTGATACAACAATTAGTAAAAACCTAATATTAAAGTGTTTTTGCGCTTTACAGTAAAAGCGCTTTGGCGGAATTAAAAAATTAAATAACAAACATTTTTACTGTATCGGCCTTCAATATTTTAGTATTAGACACTTTGGCCGGGTCTAAATGACCTGTTCACTTTAGCAGCATTTCATTATAAGCGCATTCATTGTAAATCACAGTCCACTGTACCAAGATGGCTTGAACATCGGCAAATTCAGCTGGGTACTCGAAATTCAATTTAACAAGAAAACATCAGTAGTAGGAAATTCTGGACCAGATGATTCATTGTAACGAGACCGCTCCAGACTGTTACGTGTGTTTTTACCAAATTGCGGCGCCAAACCACGCAGCAAGAAATATCATTTGAACCCGAATTTGGTTACAATAGGAGCCGGAACATTTCTTGGTAGAAACTTAGGTATGGTTTTGATCGGGTTTATTTAGGCCAGTGGGAATGGCATATTGTATGGTGCCATGTTCGTTTTCGTAACATCGCTTTGCTTGCTATCAACATTTGTCGTTTACGTGTATGTTCGTTATGATCCGTCTTACGATTTATATATGTGTAATTGCATGCCTCTTTTATTTATGGCAGCTGTCCAACCAGGAAATTTAAAATTTGGTAAAACCCGAGCTTAAGATTATACCTATGCAGTGTTACGTCAAATATGATGAGCTTGGGCTATGCTGGACAGATATTTGAACTCTGTCGTGTGTAAAATCCTAGACAATGTTACTAAGCTGCTGTTTGTCTCTTCATAGTTAGCTTCCACTGTATTAGGACAATGTGATAGCGGCGCCTGACTGTAGGATAAAGCTAAGTCAGCCTGCACCCAAGTTAATGCAAATGCCCATAATGTTTACTCGTTTACATGTGGTACGTATAGCGGAAGTGTTGCGTAAATGGAATAATTCATGAATATTGAGGCATGTCGAATGCCGAGCGGATTACACTATCTGACGATAAAAGGCAGATGGCCGTTTTGGGTCAATATTAATAGAGACTATTTAGCCGCGAACATTACGTTTTACTATACGTATCTAAATCATGCTCCGAAAGCGGCATACAGCTTAAAACATTAATTGTGTATATTATATATATTATAATATAATGTGATTGCTCTGGTTTCCATAACTAACCTGAAATAATAAAATTTTTTGTGGAACTCGACTTCAGATAATATCGTAGAATTGAGCTGCGACGAGAAAATTTTTCTTAAAACCTTTAGCTGGAAAAGTACTGACCAATCCATAAAACTTACATTCCCTGTCCTATCATCAAACTTGGGTACATGCAGTGACTAGATTATACTATTTTACAAACACGACGGTATAGTTTTAACTCGTAAACAAACACGGAAGGACATGGTGCTTAGAGGATGCGTCCGGCTAACGTAAGTTCCAACGGTTCCCATAGTTCACCTACCTCAATAAGAGGCTTCTTGGCGAATCAACAAAATAAAATTTAAACAATCACTTCTTAGTGATCCAATTTCTTAACTGAATAACTGAATTAAGACAATTTCCCTCTTCGGTGAGGTTTAAGCCGTTGGCTCCGAAAATTAAATGGTTTCTCGTTGCCTCGGCGGCTCCAAACACAAAAGGCCGCGGTCGACTCACTGCTTCGAGATGAGGATATCCAAGGTTACTCAATTAAAATATGTAAGGACTGACGGTCGGCGGGAATAACGGTACGACCCACATAATCCTCCTATGACCGTAGACTAGGAAATAGGGTATAAACGTCACCTCTGAAGCAGGACCCAAGGAGCACTTGGAACAAATTCCGAACAACTTGAGGACATTGTATGTGCCGCAGCACTCTCCCAGTTTAACAAAAACAAAGAATATATTTTGGTGGTGAATCGTGTTACATAAGACCCTTATACGGTGCCCTAGCTTACAAAGGATCTGAAACTCTGGGGGGGGGGGGCGAACATGCGCACGGTGAAACGACTTTGAACCAGGGGTATATGAACTGGCAGGAGTGGTTCACGTTTATTATGACCTTTGTCGATGGTGCGTTATAATTTCCTAGAATAATTTAAGCCAAAACCACTTAAAATTCCAAGCCTAAATCATTAGGACAATTCTGGCCGTAACTATTGGAAGTCCCACGTCCAGCTCTTCTAGAACGAATTGGGACTAGAACTATTAAGCGTTTCATACCAATGTTTCTCAGGATAAATCGGCCGGAAGGTTCATAAAGTATTTCGTGGTCAAATTTTGTAGAATAATCTAAGTTGGAGTTAACGAGCGTTCCGCCTTTAGGCTTTGTAGCATACTCTAGCCCAAAATTCTTAAGAGCCCCATCCTAAGTTACCGAGTAATTAGGGAAAAATTAATAGGCACTTTAGATTTGAATTTGTCTTCGGCATAGGCACGGCTGGCAAGTAAAGCAAAAGCTAGAGCCGCGCTCTAACGTCAAAAAATTCAGTTTTGTACTTGCTTCACGGCCGACCAGTAATACATTAAGCTTTCCGCCAGTCACTGCTCTAAACTTGAACAAAACAACATTAAGTTTGCCTAGGGTCTAGTAGACGCCGGCTCATGGACCGGCATCTGAGCATCAAACTCAGCTTCTTCTTAATATAGATGATGCCACTAAGGATTATTCAGAGTCAAAATTTTATCCTGTACATTTGAACACAATCGTCAGGGACGAAATACTTCGTATTTGTACGCGCCCTCATGCACCCGACCATTCGAACAGTTTACCTGATCTTTGAAAACTTTTGGCTTAATATCGAGCGGGATCAAAACTCCTAAATTACTTCATGACGACTTGATCGCTGAATTTTTGGGTGCATTCTGTTTCATTAGCGCGGCTCTTTAGGCTTCCAGTTGCGATCCATATATATGTTTGAGATTTAGATTCGGTTTCAAGTTAGGTTTTCTGTCTCCTCATAGTGGGTATCAGTAAATGACACCATAATTCATGCGCTCGCTTAGGTAGTGCCAACGCTCGTGAAATATCGAAATAACGAGCGTTGGTGCAACGCGCATCGCAGTGAAAACGCACCATACAGCGACGTGCAACGACAACAACACCATATACAACAATACCAGAAAAAAAGAAAAGAAAAAGGAGGGAATAACTGGAAGGAAAAAACGGAAATTTACAGCTTAGGGTGGAAAATCGCAGGGCGAAGAAGGGGTTAAGATGGGGTTATAAAAGGGTGGAGGGTGAAGTTACAGCCAAATTAAGGCTAATTCAGCCAGCTAAAGTCAGCGAGACAATTGCTAACAACAAATTTTAGGAAATACGAAAATTATGAAAATCTGAGCCAATTTTTTCCCGAGCCGTACAGCGTATATAAAGTGCAGCATATGCTCCCGGAGCTTCATCTACAGCCTGGTTATAGGACAGTGGTAAAAGCTTGTCCAACCAATTCGAAGCAGAAAAATTGGTGGACTAATGGATTGCCGAAAGTGACATTCACGCCAAAGACCCAAAATTGGTGGTTAAACCTTTAGGTTGGGGCAACCGCTAAAAGTACTTAGAATCGCGTCCCAGCGAATATTGCACAGGTTGGTAAATTATCTACCACTATAAAGTTCCTTATTCTTGTATAACCAGCTCGTGATTTTAAGCTAAGTTAAAATCGCCCCCAAATTGACAGCAAATTTGTTATTCGAGATGGTGGCTGACTTTGGCTAATCGTAGCATAATTCTGGGGTGTTGTGAGTTTCGCTTCTGTGGGTTAACTCGGCCATCTAATAATTAGATAACGCAAGAACAAAATTACGACGAGACGGGAGCCCGGAGCTTCCGCCCCCAGGGTTCAGAATGGAATTAAATGTTAGGCTTACAATGAAACCCGGCCTATGTCCCGTCTGGTTAAGAGCCACCTCGTGCGAGATTTTTCGGAACGCCTTGGTTGCATGGTGCTCAGGGGGCACGTTTCTGATGGCTAGAGCGCACATATTTAACTCCCGTCGGTACTTTAAGTCATGCTATCACTCGTCAAATGATGGCTCCAATGTGACACGAACAGGGGCGGACCCAGGGGGGGGATAGGGGGATATATCCCCCCACCAGAATTTTTTGGAAAAATTTTTTTGGCTTCAAAAAACAAAAAAGGAGCGAAAAAAACGAAAAACGTTTTTCATCTTTAATAAAACTTGTTTGTTTTTGATACCCACAGGGATTTTACGTGTGCATATACACATACTTGCGCACGTTGCATTCGCTCCAGGTTGTCTGTTGTTGCATTCGCTCCAGGTTGTCTGTTTGTCTGAATGTTTTTGTTTATAAGTGGGCATTTGTAGCGTTACGCGTTATTGGTTCTGTTGTTGTTGGCTTGTCGCACCGCATGCAGCCACGTAAGCTAGGAGTGGCTGCTGTGTTGAATGTCATAGCTAGGTGTATATTTTGCTGGTTGGTGAAATAGGGAGCTTTAAGGGTGGCATAAAAGTTTTAATTTTTGTTTTTATTTCTTATTTAGTGTTGTTGTGTTAATGTGCCAATTCGTTGTGTTAGATGTGCCAATTCGTTAAAGTGAGTTCAAGCACTATTGCCTTGTTAAAATAGTGAAATAGCCGAAGGGCGGGAAAAGTAACATTGTAAAAAAATATCTAGACAAGAAACTGTTAACTAGAGCTGCTAATGGCCATGTTACGCATTTTAATTATGCATTTTCAATACTGTGTTTCATCACGATCGCACTCGTAAGTTAATGTAGGCTTTATTGCACATGTGAATATATACTACATTATTTTTGTTTTATGTTATTTTTAATAAAAATGTATATATACATTTTATTTTAAGGGAAAAATTGATTATGTGAGTTCATAGGCAATATATCGTCAATATGATGCAATTACAAGTCTGGAGTCAACCGAACACATATTTCAAACATCAAAAATTTTTGGTATCCCCCCCACCAGAAAATCCTGGGTCCGCCACTGGACACGAACGTACGACAAATTTACAGTAGCACTAGGAACTGAAGTGACAACAACGGCTTTTTGTCGCCTTTAGATAGATTCACTCGATGGTATCGTCCGTGCGATGGAAGGTTGGGGTGAAAGAGTGACACTTGAAGGGTAGACATACTAATCAGGATTACAGACGGTTCGCGAGTAAAGCCGAAGTTGGATGTAGAGAGTGCTATAAAGTCAGCTGGATAGAGCGGTCTACGCGTTGCAGAGACAGCAAGAGTGCCACGCCGATGAATTCGCCGGTTCTGCTGATGCAATAAACTTGAGGAATTTACAACTTTCTGGAAGAGTAAGAAAATCAGCATAAATTGAATTGGCGTGTCGATGCTTCTGTCTGTGCGCTAGTAGTGATTGTGCAATTACAGATTTATCGGGGTGATGGTTTTATACATCACACAACAACTCCCGCCTACGGCCACAAAGCCGGGAACAACCCACACCGACCAAAGTATTTGCCGCTCCAGGCTAAAACTTAATGAGTGCTATATTCCATATATGATTGGTCAGCCGTCGGAATAGCAAGACGCTAAGACTAGTGTAGGACTCACTCTTCAACAAATTACTGTTTAAACAAATTAGAGTTGTCGTTCAGCGCTAGAGATAATAGAGGGAATACATGCTGATAGGGATGCGTATCTAAGCGACTAAATGTTTGTAGTCATGCATAGATTTGCATTATTTAATGTATCGTAATTTCATGCATAACTTGTTCCACTTTGTCTTACTATATTTTGCTACTGTGTTACAAATGTTTGTTTTTTTACCCGCTCTTCCAGTTTTATTAATTCCAGCAGCGTTATATGTTCTACTTTGTTTGTCCGCTCGGATTCGTTAACTGTGCGCGACCAGGTCCCACACACTGGAATGTATAGCTTACGTATTAGTAGGTACTAACACGAGGAAGTAATGGAAGTGCTGCGAATGGACAGGAAATCAGTGACAGGAATCTCTCATGAAAATATCATACGCCAAACATTACATCCTTCCAAACGGACAAGTATGGTTAACAAATTGTAGACCAGGGCGTCCGACGTTTAAACTTTCAGGGACTTGCGGAATTCTGTGGGGCCACATTGGCTACAACCAATTGGTAGGGTTAGATTCGTAACTGCTTGAATCAGAGTCAAAATTTACACAAAAGCCGAAACACAAGCATCAATTGATTCTTTAACAATATTGGATCAAACAACTTTCAAGAGAGATCAGGATAGAGAATATTGGTTGGGCTGTATGACCTGTGAACAGGTATCGGTGCCAACCTACCTGGGTCACCTCAGTTATTATACCGGACATGGGCACGTGCGCAACCACTCGAGAGGGGTCCGAACACACCTCTTGAAGTGCGACCGCCACTTGCTAAACTTCACAGAGTCTTAGGTCTGATCGCGAAAAATTACCGATTTGCAGAAATTACGGTTTACTTCTGAGGTTATGACAACCAGCGTGGTATGGGCATGGTGTTAGAAAGATGCTACATGCAGCTGCGTAGTTATTACACAATAACAATTCAAAATTGATTAATTAAATCTGGTCCCGCGACTTCATTACTATAAACGCGGGAAGGTGGCTACGTGACCAATTATTAATTACCTTTAAATAATAGATGCGTGTACAAATGTACATTTAGTCGTATGCTATGATAAATACGTACAACAAGAAACATGTTTACCTCTTCACCATTTATTCATCATTTACCTTAAGATGTGTGCACCTAAGGGCCGGCTTGTGTCACAGAGCTAATTCTGGCTGGTGACAAAAACGCACATCCGCATCCGGCCCTTCATACGTAAAATAAACACCTAAACTGTGTTAGTATGTTTGGACGAGCCAAGACTGGCTATTTGTCAGGGTTTGATAACCGAGGCGGACTACTGAAAAAATATTTATTACATTCGGTTTAGCAGATTGTGCTACAGCGAAAATATTTAGCTATAATAGGCCTAAAAAAGGCAAGATTAGTAGTAATTAAAGCAGGTTGCATAAATGCAGGTAAAATAAATACGTAAATACTCCCATTTTCTAAAATTTTGTTTAACCCTCTCATGCCCGTAAGGTCCAAATGGACCCAACGCACATTGCGACTCGTTGTGTTTACTGAGTTTGTCATATATTGTACGTTTGAACGTGCGTTGTTATTCGCTCGCATTGTGAGGTTCCTTAAGGAACCGAGCAACAGCTCTCAGATAGCTCAGTGGTTTGTGTACACAAGTTTCAACCGTACGTTTCGGGTTCGATCCCTGGCGCAGGCTTGAGTTTGTCAAACATTGCACGATACTCAAATTAATTCGGGCATGAAAGGGTTAATTAAAAATTAGCCAATCGCATAACTAACCCTCTCATGCCCGTAAGGTCCAAATGGACCCAACGCACATTGCGACTCGTTGTGTTTACTGAGTTTGTCATATATTGTACGTTTGAACGTGCGTTGTTATTCGCTCGCATTGTGAGGTTCCTTAAGGAACCGAGCAACAGCTCTCAGATAGCTCAGTGGTTTGTGTACACAAGTTTCAACCGTACGTTTCGGGTTCAATCCCTGGCGCAGGCTTGAGTTTGTCAAACATTGCACGATACTCAAATTAATTCGGGCATGAAAGGGTTAATCGCCTTTTATTAGTTAACATAGTAGCTATGTGAAACATTAACACTAGTCTTTCATACATGAAAATTATGTTATTTTTACTGGAAGGATGTTTTACGAATATATGACAATATGCATCACCAATTTCGGTTTTTTCGCGATTTTCCATTGTTGTCATATATTTCTGGCATTTAGAGCCGAATCCGGCCCTTGTGATAATTTATTAGTCTCGCTTTACTATTAGCTAATGCTAGGCCCAAAAAATGTCACACTGGCTTATCGTGGCTAGCCAAGCATGGCTTTAGAACCGCGACAGACTTGCAAAATCCGGCCCTACTGCACACATCTCAAGGTAAATGATACATTACATACACATTACTAATATTACATGCACATATACATATATGTTACAACTCCGCTCACGCAAATTTTCCAAATATCATGACTCTTCATTTTAAAATGCTTTTGTTCAAAAAATATGTATTTCCAAAATCGCAACCAATTAGCGCGGAATGTTGGCTACATATCAACCAATCAGCATCCAATATTTTCTAATATTGGCCCGTTCGGAACCAAATAAAAAAATATGTACACGCAAGGTTATAAAAGTTCTTGTATTTCAACTTTTGAGTTAACACTTTGACGCTGTCTCCGATTTTATCGTCAATGAGAACGAAATCTTGGATTACACCACTGGGGTTATGCGCGTTTCACAAAATAATGTGCGCAAAGCGGGGCAAAATTTTTTACGCACGCTTTAATGCGCGTGGCAGTTACGCGCATCTAGTTGCGCGTAAATTTTGTTTACGCGCTATATGGTGCCCGTAACAATTGTTACACGCATATTTGTGCGCGTAATAACAAAGTTACGCGCACACAAATGCTCGTAAAATTTTTACTACGCGCAGTTAACCGCGCGTAACTTTCAATTTACGCGCATGCATCTGTCCGTAACTTTCTAGTTACGCGCGAGAAGCTGCGCGTAACCTTTTTTACGCGCACTTAAATGCCCGTAACTTTCTAAAGTTTCGCGCATTTAAGTGGGTGTAAGCCTATTTATGGGCAATTATGCACTTGACTAAAATTCTGTGCACAACAGTTTGCGAGTATAATTATTTAGGAAGTCTGAAAACTATGCACTTCAACTGTCCCATTCGAGTATCCCGTGCAAGCACATGGAAAATCCAACCCCCACCCGTGGAAAAATGTTTACCCATAGCGACGATACGACCCCAACGACCAAAAAACAGGTTCTCACCACCGACCTCCCTGGAAAAATTTTGCCTTCTACGGAGTTACCCCTGAGATGGCCGCAACCACTCACCCTGGCATGAAGATCCGTTGGTATGTATGAATATATATCTAGACTATTCCATCCGTTTATTTTGCTGAAACACGGTTTTGCCTTCTACTGAAAGTGAGGTAAAGACGAAAATTGAATACTTCACGCTCTCGTCAATATGACGGTGCTTTCAAGGCAATCGATGCTGTCTTCCGCATCCTGAGGCATAGAACGACAAAAGTTTCTAGCATTGGTGAAACATGCGCTACTACAATTTGCTATATCACAAAATAAATCCGACCAATTTCAGCGGACCCTAGTCGCTGTTACGCCATAAGTAGTAGGTGAGTATAACTTATTAAGTATATACATACATGTTGACGGACCTTCAACGTTAGCGGAGGGTAAACCCACCACTGCGAGGAGATGGTGGGTGGCGGTCATCCTAAGGGGATACCCAGAGAGGTGTCGATCCACCGAGACGTGTGCGTGTGCAGATATTATTGAGCCCTATAAGATTAAATGGCCTGGGCAGAAACTGCTTGCGAGTAACCAGTATATGGCACATTTTATGTAGCAGGGTAAACCTAACTGAGCTATATGGCATACCTTACGTATCACTCGCACCAATTTGCGCGTAATTTTTATTACGGGCACTTAATCGCTGAATGTTGGCTACATATTAACCAATCAGCATCCAATATTTTCTAATATTGGCCCTTTCGGAACCAAATAAAAAAATATGTACACGCAAGGTTATAGAAGTTCTTGTATTTCAACTTTTAAGTTAACATTTTGACGCTATCTCCGATTTTATCGTCAATGAGAACGAAATCTTGGATTACACCACTGGGGTTAGCGTTGTCCCAACTGATGTTAGTAAGCGTGATTCCATGTCCGATTCAGCAACACAGTTGTTCGGTAAAGAATTCTGACGGTTTTACAGCACTCCAGCCTGTAAAATATCCAACTGGTTTCGATTTCGTAAGGACGGACGTCTTTTAAACTGACCTCGCACCGCGTTATCGGACGTTGTTCCTCTCGACGCCACGTTTAAACGGCTTTGTGCTAGTACTGTAAAAACCTACCGAATTGTTGAAACCCACGTTGAGCGCAAAGTCATTGAATAACACGAGAAAATATTGTGCGAAAAAAGTTTAAATTTATTTAGATTACCTCGTAAAAATCAATAGAGTACTATTACAAACAATGGGGTTTTTATATACAAGTTAAGGAAAATATTAAAGAAAAAGTAAGTATGAAATTTTTAAAGATGTTTTGAAGTTTTTGAAGTGAAGAATAATTATTTAGTCAGATTTTAAACAAAAAGTAGGCGATCTTAACGACAAGTGCAGAATAATTTAGTATTAAGTAAGAATACGTAATTTTATAGTGAATTAAAATTTAAGGAAAATGTGGAATTTCGAAGGTTTTGAAAGGGGGACGTTTAGGTATTTTAGAAATTGTGCAGATTTTAAAAGTTTAGGTTATTAAGTAAGAAGTACTAAATTATTACTAAACAAAACTAATAAGAAATAACTATTATTCTAACAAAGTTATACTATAGTTATACTAGAATAACCAATATAGGTATATAGCCCTCACGGAATACCAAAATAAGTCTTAACAATAACTACGACATGTCTAACTAAATATATGGAGTTCATAAGCATATTAAATGTAGGCATTTTACTCTAGAGCAGGAACATCGCTTTTCCCGTTACTTCAGGTATAACATATCAAACATATATAAACAAAATGTACCACATTTAAGCTCACATATGGCACGATTATAATGACTAAAACAATATGGGTGGAATTTAGGAAATTTGAAGAAAACTGGGAAATTTGAGAAAAAGGTAATTATTTGAATAACGCTATAAATTTGAAGTGTAGAAAAAGGAATTTAAACGGAAATAATTTGAAATTTAAGGTTTGGAAAAGTTTACAGTATGTAGACACAACATAAGGTGGAAGGAATTTAGAATTTTGAAGGAAATTTGAATTGCAACTAATTTAATAGCAGAAAATAGAATTTTATATTACAAAATTAATTTAGAATTTAGATACAGGGAAGTCGATCATTTTGAATAATTACGATGTGTTATTATAGAAATTGTGTATTTGAAATGGATATTGTATTGATGGAATATGTAGTATACATAGTATTGTCATGTAAGGGTATAATTTAACAAAATTACGTAGCTAGTTACAAGTGTTCCTCAGTATAAAGAACATCAGGGTACTGTTGGTGTTATAGTTGTTCGGGTTTTACCAGGCTACCAGGGGTCTATCAAACCCTCCCCAAAACCCAAAAATACCTAAACACCCGGAGCGGATCACAGAATCCTTTATTATATCCCTCCCTTCTGCGTCCATGGATGTAGGTTTTTGTTTGTTTTCGCGTTTTGCTTTGTTTTCGTGCTAAATTGCATAATTAGCACTCGTTTCTGTTATTAGCTAGCATGTGTTAGCTTTCTTTTTGTTTCTTGAGTTTAGTCTAGAGGAAGTTTTGGTAGAGTTAGGCGACGAGTTTAGCAACTTAGCGGCTTCCGCAATTATACTTCCTGTTACATTCACCTGACATGGCTCAACACTGATTCCGAATTTTCAATTAATTTATATTTTTAGTACACATCTTTCACTTCGATCGGTTATATTACTTGAATTACCTAGCTAACATATGGTGCCTACATTAGAATTTTATACTACGGTTAACGAACTTCCTGACTACTGGATTTCATTATTGTTCAAAGACAGTGCGAATTCTGTAAGTGAACAGCTGGCATAGATCCTTGATTCAGCAATAGCAACCAATTTCCGGCAAATCTTAGTAGCCACAAGCCTCATCCAAATTAACGTTGACCTACCATATTGCTGCACAATTAGGTACTTATCACGTTATTAATTTACCATTTTTTACTAATTTTCCAAAATAAAATCTGAGAGAGCACGAGCGTAATTTAAGTATAACTCATAGTGAAATAACACGCGCCTAGCTCATCCGTCCGGGAGCGAGAACGTTAACTTAAGGAAATAGTGTAAATCTAAGGAAAAAGATAAGGTAATCAAATAAAGGTGCGGGTCTAGCCGTCCGGAGAACTACGTACGAACCCACAAGGGAAAGTAATAGATACTAGTTACTCAGGAAACATCAGTTAGCCGTTCGGATACTTGTGTCTCTAAGGAAATTAAATAGCGTAAATTTAAGGCAGAGCCTAAGGTATATAAATAAACGTACGGGTCTAGCCGTCCGGAGGGCTACATACGAACCTCATAAGAGGAAATTATAAGGAAATTACTAGTGTAAATCTAAGGAAGAGGTTAATATACTTAAATAAACGTACGGGTCTAGCCGTCCGGAGTGTTGGGGCTGGTGCCTTTTTCACCACAAAATTTTTCTTTTTCTTTTCAATAAAGGCTGCCCTCACGCCGCCCTGGTATTCCCTGTCGCCCTGGCATGGTATATATAGCGTAATATAACGTGTATATTTATTATATATATGACTAGCTAAGTAATTTCTTAACTTACTTAAAACTAACTATAATAATACTTATTATTACTTATTTATAAAATCCCTCTAAATAACCCTACCCTTCCCCAACCTAAATTAAATACTCCCAAATCACCCAAAACACTCTTTTTCTTTTCCCTACCCGTTTTCCTATAATATATACCTCACCCACCCTTTTCTTCTACCCAAAACCAAAATCCATTTTTCTCCTTTTTCCCATTTTTCTACTAAAATTCAAACTACCCTCCCTCTCCCAATACCTAACTAAAACCCTCCAAAATTTAAATCTTTTTCCCCTCACCCCATCTACTAAAATATATAAAATCTTCCTTTCCCCTCCTACTTTTTCCCATAAATTTCTCCTTTCCCGAAATCACCATTTTTCCCCTTTTTCCTCATTTCTTTTAATATCCCTAACTTCCCCAATACCCCACCAAAAAACTACCATTTTTTATATCCATTTTCCCTCCACTAACCCAACCCCATATATCACCTACACTCCTCTCTTTTTCTATTTTTCTATAAAATTTCCTTTTTCTAAATTTTCACTTTTTCCCCAATTTTTTTCTATTTTTAAATATCTCTTATTACCCCAAAACCTTACCAACCCCTCCCAAATTTTAATATTCTTTACCCCTTATTCCCCCTCACATTATATCTACCCCACCCTTTCTTCTCCCTTTTTATTTTATTTAAATTTCTATTTTCCAAAATTCCCATTTTTCTCCCATTTTTACATTATTCAAACATCTACCATTCCCCTAGAACTTAACCCACCTTTACCAAATTCCGAATACCAATACCCATATCCCACCCCTTCAACATACTAAAATTTCACCCTTCAATTCCCCCTACAACCCCCATACTACCACCCCTCCTTTCCCCCATATAATTCAATAACTATTTTAAACTTAATAGTATTATTAATTTAATAATTAATAAATAAATTTATCTATAGAAAGTTCTAGAGGGACTTTCTGTTGCGTATCATGTGATATTATTATCAGTGTGATTATGGCGAAGTCAGGGAAGTGTGTGTAGCTTTGGAGGATGAGTAATTGTTAGTGCGATAATAGTGTGGTTAGAGTTAGTATATATTAAGTTGAAGTTGAATGATGCGCTGAAATCATGCACAAATAGCATGCTGCTCAGCGATGAAAGAGGTAGTTGTAGGCATCACGGAAGAGCAGACTCTTTAGCTCCTTCCTAAACAGGATATTATATTGTTTTTAGTTTTGGAAAAATGTGTAGGAATGAGTTCGCTAGTGGATGGCGACATCTACTATTATTTCTTTTTCTCGTTTCGCAGCGCTATTTATCAGATTATAAGGTTTCTCTGGTTCTGCTCATGGATCTTCATACATTTCATGTTTTTTTGGTTTTGTCAATACCGTGATTTTTGGAACTCAAAATAAGGTTACTAATGTGAGTGGATCTCGGGTTGGTATCGATTTAGTACATTCATGCGGTGCCAATAGTGTTGGACGTTGCCTACGTCGCCGGTGGATATTTTCCTGATACCGATCATAGTTTTTGCGCACGATTACGGGGTGTAAAGTCGTAACAGTGGTTCGTAACGGAAGTAGTTAAAAACGCCTAGAAGGCCTTGCGTAGTTTCTTGAGTGATGTATTACTAAACTGGTGTTATCACAATGTGCGTGAGGTTAATGGTTTCATAGTTCAGGAGTTTAAAGGATGCTTCAAAGGTACTACGATTTCGACGCTTATGCCGTATTGCGTACTTTATTGTGTATGTGTTTGGAATAACTAGGGCAAGGTTTAACGAGAATACGGGAGTAGCACTTGGAATTAATATATCTTTGGTATTATTTATTTAAATGCTGGAGGCGCTGGTGTGAACCGAGAGCGTAACGAATTGGTTGCCTGCTGGAGGATAAAAGCTGTGGAGAATTAGCGCGCTCGCTTACGAACTGGTTCAGAGGTCAAACCCTACTCTGTCTCTGTTGCGCTCCGGCATTGTATTAATATAAACTGTATAACACGCACGGGTATCGATCGAAGTCAAGAGCGTAATAAAGTACTAACACGTGATCCGAGCCGAAACGATTGGTGTAACCCATTAAGTTACCCCTTGGTTGGAAACGCTACCCCTGGTACACTACCGCTTTACTGGTACACCAGACCACGGACTCGCACACCCCAGTGGCTAGAGAGACTAAATAATTGGTGGCCTTAATAAATTTACCGAGTATAGACATTGTGTGTTATAGTGAGCCCTGTTGGTCGGAGCGTCGCGTAAGCACGAATAGAACGGCCAAGCAAAGAAGATGAGAAAGCTTCGACACGGAGGGCTACGTACAAACCTCACAAGAGGACTTAATTAATACATACCCTAACTTCAAGTAGCAGATAACTTACTCAGAATAATAGTGCGTTCACTCCTGAGCTTGAGAAAAATAAATAAGACGAGGCTTGTTAACGAGGCGACGTTCAATAAGGCAGTATCTAAACCCAAATCTTAACGAGTTCTCAATAATTGATATCTAACATACGGAGTTTACTAGGTATAACTGGCAAGAATAAAAGTGCCCGAAGTGGGTAACGTACACAAATCATAAGACAAGTGGTTTAATTGTGGTGTTACGAGCATCGAATCGGTGTATAAATCACTATTGCGTGCTATACTAAGTTTGAATAAAAATTCTAAAGTTGGCTCTATTGTCTTCTTATCGGAACTGGAAAGTGAGCAAATCGAGTAGTCACGCTGCAGCGCCATAAGGAATAAAGAATACGCTGATTAAGTAACGCGCGCCAAACAGGAACAATTAGTAATCCCACCGGCATACTACTGGCCACGCGTGCGAACCACAAATTTTCGAGTGACGAATCCCGTCTCCTTTTATAATCCGATAGCAGCCATAATAAATCATAGTTTACCCCTAGCCCCATTAACAGATAAAAATATAACAATAGTCCTCTAGGCTACCAGGGATTCCAAGGGTCCAAACTACTAATAACTTCCCTTTCCTAATCTAAATTTTGGGGTTTTCAAATTTTCGCTAATTATATCTCACTCCCTTTTGCGTCTTTGTTTACGTTTTGTTCTTTGTTTCCGCCTTTTTTCGTGTCAAATTTGCATAAATTGCATCAATTTATGCAACTAGCTAACATACAGATAGCTGTATTTTGTTTTCTTTAGTTGATTGCGTTGGAGTTGTATTGGAGTGCTGTTGCTAACAAATATCTAACTGTCGCTTTGAACGATCAATATATTGTCTACAGCTTAAAGAATTACGCTAAGGTCTTACTCGT
>JASANE010016958.1:0-24947 GCA_030248225.1 Trileptium ribeirensis
TCATGTGTTTACCCCACAAGCGCCACACATATACCCTTGGCTTCTTTTCCCGTCTTGAATTTTCTACCGAATATAGGCCGAACACATATCTGAAGCCCAAAATTGAATTTAAATTTGCTGCTGTCATAGGTATATATTGGCAATATGGAATTGTTTACCAAGCTCCCAAGAGTCCATATAGTGACTTAGGTTATGCTTCGTCTCTACCACCTAGTGAGCGGATATCGTTCAGAATAAGAGGTTTCACGCAATAATTGTCGGTGCTGGCACCTTTTTCACACTTAAATTCTTTTCAATTTTCTACAAAAACACTGGGGCCGGCCTCCACTCCCGCCTTGGTACCTGCTGTCGTCCTTGGTATGGTCTATGCGTGCATTCATTGCGAAACGCTATGTATATAACTCGTTACGTCAACATATGTCTAACTATGTATTTTTCCAAATATATAAAACATATATAATAAAATATCCAAACATTCAAATTTTCCCAAATCTCTATATACTCCAAAACCTAAAATTTTCACATAAAACTATCTAAAATATACTTCTTCTTTTCGAACACCCTATTTTCCACGATATATCCCCTATTCATTCACCTCCCTTCCTCCAAACCAAAATTCTACAAAATTTCATTTTTCTCCCTTTTCTCGCTTTTTCAACCAATATTTAAACTACCCCCTCCCCCAAAACTTAACCAATAACCATCAAATTTTCATATGCTTTTCCCACAACTATACCTATCTAGACACTTAGCCCCTTCCTTTCCTTTTTCCCATTTTCTATAAATTTACCTTTCCTTAAAATTTTCATTTTTCCCCAACTCTCATATTTTTCAAATATTTCCTATTTACTCAAAACTTTACACATATTCAAATTTTAATATCCTTTTTACCTAACCATATAAATTCATATATCTTACCCACTTCTTTTCCATCCTTCTCGTTTTTTAAATTTTACATTTTTCTAAATTTACTTCTTATATTTTCTTCTTCTCTAATTTTACTTTCTATATTCCATTTTTACTAATATATATAAATCGACCCGCATGGGTCAGGGCGTAATAAGGGGCCTAACAGCTTCGCGTTTAGTATCAACTGAACCCACTTTGCGTCCTGAGACCGAATGTAACCCCAGACCACCGAAATTCCTCCAGAAATCCTTTGCCCCGTTTGTTTTCCTTTTTCTTTCTCTATTCGACCTTTTCGGTCGCTCTTTTGTTTGTTTCCTCGCTGTCTGTAGTTTATCTCCTCGTCGTGTCTCTGTTTGTTTCTTTCTGGCACTCCTTTGTTCTTCCTGGCTGTCTGCCTTCTTTTTCTTTTGTTTCTCTCTCTGACTTCCTTTCTTGTTTCTTGCCCTCTCTTTGTTTTTTCTATCTGCCCTCTCTTCTTGCCTACTCTCCTTTTCCTTTAATTAAAGTATTAATTAAATTATTAATAATAGTAATATTTATAACTAATATTAACAACGATATATTTAGATAAATCTATATATATAGGTATAGAATAGTGAAACAAAAGAGTTAGACATATATATTTATATAATTAATATATAGATTTATATACAAAATAAAAACAAATTTTAACTAAAATTCGCAAGTTTTATGGATTTTAGAATATATATGTACATAGAGGGACAGGAGGCAGGTTCGGAGCCTGGCGGTGGCCCCGTGGGTAACAATCGGGGGTGCCCCTTTGGCAGATGGGTTCCACAGGGGGTGCCCCGTCCCTGGCCTCGGGGAGGGCCCCGTCCTGTAGCGCGTCCCCCTCCTATGGGTCTTTAAAGTCGGCATCCTTTTCGGACTCGCGATAACTGAAAATAAAAACATCCGCCAGAGTAATATGTAAACGTGCAATGTCTGCACGCGAGGGTATAGTAAGGATAAGGATTGGTAGACGAATATGGGTCGAAGATCACGATAGAGTTCGGATGGACAAACACGTTTTCGGATTACTTAACGTTAACAATTATTAGTAATATTTAACCCTAATTTTCATAGTAATTTTATCAATAATTTGGCATTGGTATTTCGAGTATTTTGCTTTGACGTGAGAACGTATGGCTTGCCAGACGTCAACAACTAGATTAGCGAACGCCGAACAAAGGAAAATTTGGACCAATAGTTTCAACTTCGACCCAGATCTGCAGGTGCAGATCTTTTGTTGTCCCGCCCTCCTTAACGGGACTTTGGTTTACTGTAAACTCAAAACACCTCGATTTTCGAACTTTTCCGATTGGCGATTGGAAATAAAATTTAAAAATAAGGGGTGGCTAACAATCGACCGGAATTGGATAGCGATAAAATAGCTATCTCAATATATAGGGGAACATTTCGAAGTCTGACGTGACGTCCGATCTCTTCGAATCAGTCTGACTTCGACGTCACGGAGTTCGGTCGACTCTACTGACCGGCTCAATGTTTTTGCTAGCTAGTTTACAACTGTGTTGTTTTTGCTTCTTTCTGGCGAGGAATCGATAGTCGACGGGTGCGCCGAGGAATCCACGTTGGCGCCCAGTGCCAAATGAAGGGGTAGTAGCTCGTGCTCCCCGCAGGGAACGACAGTGTAATATGATTGGGGGAGCTAGGATGAATAAAAAGGAGGTATAATTTCCCCGAGCTTAGGCGAGACAGATTGATGATTTGGAAATCGCCCTAAAATCTTCAAATTTGAATGTAGCAATAAGGTATCCCTCGAGTTGACTCATCCGTCCGCCCTAAGGCATCCCCTTTTCGTTCAAGAACGGCTACGCCATTTATATCCTGGAACAACCAGCGTCCGATCGGGATTCTTACGCGATTCAGCAAATTTTGGTCGAAGTCTCACTGGTTCCCCGTGATCGTAGGTAGAACGCAAAACATATTTTGGATGCTATGGATGCATCAATTGAGAATATTAAGCTGAGTTAGGATTTCAGAGAATTTTTGCCTGAGTTGATCACGGTCATAAATTTTATATGCATCGAATTTTACTTGGAAAACCAGCTGCTAGGATTATTGGAACATTACAACACGTGTAAACTTTATTAATCTTAGTAGAACATTCGGTATCCGGACCGCGATCGGGGCCGAAAGAATTACGTCCTTCGGTAAGGGGCAGGGGCCTTTGCAGGCCCTACTCCGTCCTGGGTGAGTAAACTAAAATTACTCGTAGGTGAGCTAAGAAAATTTGGGTATTAATGCCTGGCGGATGAGCCGAGACATGGCCCCCGACCAGGGTCGAAACACAAGATTTTAGGGTTGACTAAGTTTGAGGACCTTGCTTCGGGATTCAACTCGGCTGCTTCGGCACCGGATCTTTTTATCAAATGCCTACTTGCTTTCATGATGTTTCTTTTTGTATGATAATCATCACTTAGTACAACATGTAATCAGTGCTATACATGCGAGTTTTGATACCTGTATGTGAATATTTAGTTCCAGCTGAATCAACTCATATATACTTTGCCATGGCCAAATCATGATGCCCCTAACTCAAAATACATCAGGATCATGCAGTAACTTATATTTATACATCGTTTTATGGAGATTTGTGAATTTAGCAGCGAGTGCGATCAAATATCGCGACCTCCAAATGCACCCAAGGTCAATGTAAACCCTGCGATCCCAACAACGCACGTGTCTGACGAAAACAAAGAGATCAAGGCGGTGTTAATTTTTATAGTAATTCGGCCCCTCCCTCTTCTTCGGACCATGGATGCATTTGGACATTAGGATGCACCTTTTTATCATGGACCCTTGAAGGTCACTACCACTTTTACCGGATACCAGTATACCCAATGACACTAAATGCGACTCAAGGTTCAGGTTATTTGCTTGTCTAGAGATTTGTCAGACTGTACATGAAGAATTTTCTTGTGAGGTTAAATTTTAATATGGTTATTAAGACCTACAAGAACCACCGGTTCAGCGTAAACCCGTGCGTCTCCTTCGAGCCTCAAATTATGTGCATCATAAAACCACTACGACCCTTTTTCACTATCTTAGCAGGATTATGCCGACCATCAGGATTCGCCTTCTAAATAATCATGGACTGGCAAGTAGCTAACCAGGAATTACATTAGCACCTTAAACTGCTTTTAAACGATTAGGGCTCGACATTATCTAAAATAATGTCAGGAACCGACTAGGATCAAAATTTGGGACAAAACATCATTTTGGCACGCGCCCCAACCCTCTGAAATTAGCTCGGACCTGAGAAAAGTGTTTCCTCGGACCCGATAAAAGCAAAACCCTCAAATTTTTTCAGAGCGACTTGATAGCTTACTTTTCAGGTTTTTCTTTTGTTTCGGCACTGTGACCCGTTAGGTCGTGTATACATTTGTGGTTCAGATTCAGATATACATTCGGGGTTCAGAATCAGATTCATATTCAGGTTTATATATTCCAGGTTTGCACTCGGATTTCTCTCCGCTCTCTGTCACCATGGGACTTTGTTGCACGATTACAGAGTCTCCCCTTTGAAAATATATCGCGAACGAGCGATGGAAATATCAAAATTACCATCGCTCGAGGAAACACAACGCAGTGGAAATTGCAGTGGATTGCAGTTACGCACAGCGCACAAACAGCAATACAACGCTAAATTGGAGTTAGGGATAGGAGACGTAGAAGCGGGAAAGTAGAAATAAGAAAAGATCGGGTCGAAACCTCAAGGCCCATTTGCCAGTCCATCTCTTGGGTAGGATACGTCGAAGTTCCTAAGTAGGAAATGGAGTTTGTTGAAATTACGCCAAACTACGGTGAAAGTAGGGTCTTCGGCCAAATTTAGAAGGAACCATCAGTCGCTGCGAGCGTAGGACGAACATTCTTAAGGCCCATAACCGTCGTCCTCACCAGGAAAGTTCGATATAAACCTCGCTCACCTAAAACGAAACTCTACATATTCAGTCCAAGTCAGCAAAAGTTGCCCCAACCAAAATCTTGCTATTTTAGACAATTTCTAGAGCTTAATAACACCCGATTCAGAGGTAGTACGAATGCCTCCGTAAGTTCTACCATAATTCTAGAGCTAAACTACCACCAAAATTTATTAAAATCTATCGATACCTTAAACCGGCGATTATTGCGCAATCCAAAGTTGGCAGAAATTACCCCTGATAGCTACATGCCATTTTGGATTAAATTTGAGCGTTTAGTGCTAAACATCCACACGTCGGAGGAATGTCCTCCGGGATCTTTAGATAGCCCCATAAACAGACTATCTCCTGCAGTAGTTTAATTTATGGAAAACAATAACATCGATCAGAAAATCACCACCAAACTCAGTACAAATCGCCTCCCCCTTTAGAGCATAAAATGTATGCCTATTTTAGATCTTTCCTGTTAGGGCATGCACCGTCATCTCCCCATTTGTAGTCCGGTAATTGCTGTAGGCATCTAACAACCCAGAACTATCAAATTACTCCTATCCGCCGAGATACATTAACGCTAAATACGCACCAAATCCTCTAGTTTTTGATTACCAATTTTAGGGTAACTTTAGGCCCCCGTGGCCGACTTGATTATGAATGGAGGAGTATTCCCCACTAGCTCTTAGGTACGACACCGTACTAGCTCCACAACGTGTTTATTAGCTTCGGCCCCTTTAGAGGGTCCGTCGGAAACGCGACAGGCAAAGTCGGCACTAAACAACTTGTCGTTTTTTGGAGCTACACAGGAGTTGACTCCTTCTCGTCATAGCTCCCCATAAGGAAACTGAGAAATGTCCCTGGACATTCTACCTTGTTAGACGACTAGCCCGGGATCTCTCCCAGGCTACCAAAAGAGCGGCGTTGATGATGTGAAAGCCCGCTCACGCCCCAGGTTTTTAACATTTGAATATCCTGTAAAATATCATCGTCACCGGTAGCCCATATTTGCATAGCTTCATGCGCCGGCTCCCGACCATTAACGTACCCCACGTGGAATAGCCTGGGTATCTCCTCACGCCACTCAAAATACATGGAGAAAAGTAAACGTATGCTACCAAGACGGCAGTAACTTTCGCTGTAGGTTATGACCGCCCGAACTATCTATTTCTCCGGAGTTACTGAGTCCTCGGATAGTGGTCACTATTATACATCGACCAGTGTCCCGCGCCGAGGCCTGCAGGAGTCAAGCCTCGACGCGTGTCGTTTGTCTTTTGCATGTTCATCGAAGGAAACAGTCAAAGATAGATGCCGGAGCAAGATCCATCAAAATTGTTCAATTTATCACGCTCGTACAACACAATCACTAGTAACCGTTACAAACTTATTCACTCAGTCTACAACAGTATCACTAAACGATCTATTGCTGAACAATGACAAAATTAGGGCCACGGATCCGGCTATAAACTTTCAGGAAACCGTCGGAGCCCTGTGGGGGCCACATTGGTCAAACCTTTCTGCTGAGTGAATTCTGGCCCTAAATGGCCAAAGCCGAGGCAAATTTTATGTAGGCGTGCACCACAACTCAATTCATTTGGTGTCTATCGTGCTCACATCCAATTAAGCGAGAGATCCAAGCAACTGCAAGTGAGATCTAAATAGGAATATTGGCATGTCACTATGGCCTGTGAGCAGGTGTCAGTGTCAGCCTCCCTGGGGACCTCAGTGATCATACCATAAACTAGACACGTGCGCAACCAAAACGGGCGGGGTCCGAATACACCTCGTGAAGCGCGCTTCCGGCCTGCTTAGCTCCACAGCCTCTTGGACCTGACCAAGAGAAACCGCTAAACTAAGAAAATAGCGAGTTTTTGGGTCCACCCTTGAGGTTATGATAGCCGGGGTCGTATGGGCATGGTGTTAGGAAGTTGCGCCATGCAGCTGCGTCCTCTTAATATTACAAAAGTGGTTTTAGCACCCAAAATGCTGAAACAGCACGTATAACGGCCCGGAACGGTCCTGTTACATATACTCTTCGCAGCGCACACCATTTCAAGTATTTGATGACAGCGCCAGGATTGTTATAATTCTTTGCAGCAGGGTTGGTTTTTTCCAGAAGAAAGTCGGACCGGAAAAACCGTTTTCCGGAAAAAAAATAAAATTTTACTGTTAGCTTTTTACTTGCTAGCCTGTTATAAAAATAGCAGGAAACATAGTTTTATGCGAAATTGAATCCCGATGTTGATTGTAAATGCCTTATTTACTGAAAAAGGTCTAAAACTGCAATGTTGTCACATAGAATTTGCAACCAACTAGTGCAGCGGCAATTGAATCTTTCCAAAGGGCAGGGTTATGTGAAAACCCCACGATGGCTATATCGAAAGGAGTGCGCATAATTATTTGGTTCGAATTAATAGTGAAAGTACTTCATGTTTTTAGTATTGTGTAAACTTACTAACTGGTGTCAAACTGCCCACTGTCCAAGTGATGCTGGAAGCGCATTAATACAATAGAGTATGTAATTTAAGTCTATGATGCAACTGTTGATATATTTAGTTTATGACCTGTCGTAGTAAAAATGCCATACATGCCCGCGGGTATCTAGCACAGGTAAAGAGACCGGTGCATGGAGTGGGATGGTGGTGGATAACCATCAAGCTGTGTAACCCCTAGGTTATGATTTTTCTTGGAGGGGGCTTACTTTATGGGTAACCAACCCCGTCCCATATACACCTGTGGGCTTGTGTGCCAGGCCTGTGTATGCCTAGTTTACTGCTTTCATATGCACGATACAAATCCCATGGCTCTACTCAGTACCGCGCCTATTTATTTAAAATTTGCCTTTGGAAAGTTTCTGATGCGGAGAAGGAAGCAAGTTATGCTTATGCTAAGATTATAAATTTAGTTGATGCTTGAAACGTATAGTTATAACATTTCTACCATATAAATCATACGCATGAAATGCAAAGGCTGCTCAAACGGGTGTAAATGTAACAGGCCCGTTCCGGCCCGTTACACGTCTTTTGCAAGATTTTGATGGTAAAATTGCTTAAACGCGCCTCAAATCGAATTAGACGAAGTTTACGGGAACGGAGTTTTCATGTGCCGCATAGTGCCATGGGTGTCGACGATTGTGTCGTTTATCGTTGTGTCGTACATGTATCTTGCCATTGTCATATTCTTGTCGTTGCATAATTTATTGTATTTGGATAAGCCCATGGTAGCCCGGCGGAAACTGGCTTCGGTGATTTGATCAGGTTTAGAAAGAATAGGAAAGAACCTCTAACTTGTGCCAAAATAAGAGACCTACACGGAACTCGACCACTAGCCTTTTTCCATTGAAACGTCAAAATTTAGACCGTCCGGGAATAGGAGGCCTTTGACGATTTAAGGGGTCGGAAAGTAATCAAAACAAAGACTATCAATTTTACCTGGTTCAAGCAAACTATAGCTTAATGGTCGCGAAAGTAAGCTGAAAGAAATGGGTTACGGTAGTTTCCGATTATTCGGAAATAACGGGTATCGGGCCTGTAACATCTAACGAGACCCGGCGGGTCTCGACCTGACTTGTCAATCCGCTTTTGTATGAATTATTTTCCTATTTATAATGCATCACGAAAATTGAACAATGCAATTCCGTCAGTTCGCCCCAGCCCCGTACCTGACCCTGATAGCGCCCAAGCGACCCTCATTCTACTCGCCTGTTTTTAGCGAATACAACGATATATGGCGGGTCTCCGCGCGACTCCTGGCTAGCTCGCTATAACCCGTTAAAGTGCTCCCAATTTTGGCATACCGAATGAAAGTGGGTACGAACCAACCGAAAATTTATTCCTAACTCGAAAGTAGGCAAATCGCCCCTCATCGTATTCATCTCGTCGAGACATCTCCAAAAATGCCCGTCGGGCCACAGTCCTTTGCCCCGTTAACGCGGGACAGCCGACAAAAGCGCCCTCACTACCATCGACACTCTCTCTATCCGTACCAATTTTAGTGCCCCTCTAACCGCTGCCTTTAAGGCAAGGAAAACCCTCATTTAAATCGCCTTTACAAGGCGAGTCCAACGGTACCTAGCGGGCGTCGCTCTGCCCAACCGTTAGCGCGGTAAAGCCCGCTGAAATCTTGTATACTTATATATGTCGGAACCCAAAGTTGGATCCCGACCCGCCACTGCGTCTACCCCCCTCGTGTTTGGTATCGTTCGGCCCCGTTCTTCGTCCTGGGACCGAATTTCGCCCCAGCCCCTCGAAAATTCCCCGGGAATCATCCCTTGTCCCGCGTCCCTTCTCGTGCCCCTTCCTAACGTGAGATTGGGGTTACATTTCGAATAGTTACGACTCACGCGGGCTACACTAGCGATAAATGGTGTCATTTCCGTGGGCGATAACGACGTCATAACTTTCCAAATGCTGAAGGCCGCTACTGAAAATGACGAACAACTACAAGCCGTAATTCAAACTCATAACAGCTCAGTACTGCCGCGGAATAGGAATTTAGTCACAAAAGACTTTGATAAACTTTGGAATGAACTTACTGTTGAAAATGATATTTTGTTACGAGGTGAGCGAATTATCACTGCAGCGAGTCTTCGGCGATCAATCCTCAACCGAGCTCATGAAGGTCATCCCGGTATTGCTCGAATGAAGAGCATGTTGCGATCGAAGTATTGGTGGCCAGGGATGGATAAACAGATTGAGTTTCACGTAAAGTATTGCGTTCTCTGCCAGGACAGTTCGAAGTCTCACAAATTCCCGTCTACAGTGGAGTACGCTCCTATCGCCAAACCGGGCAAACCTTGGTCAAAGCTGGCAATTGACATTACAGGCCCGTTCGCGGTCGTACCTCACAACAAGCGATTCCATGTGGTACTTACAGACTACTATTCGTCATTTCAGAGGTCCTTCTTACTGGCGACATCACTTCTTCCCGTCTGATAACAAGGTTAACAGAAGTATTTAACCTTGTTAGAAATCCCGATGTGATTGTGTCGGATAATGGCAAGAACTTTGTATCAAATGAGATGTATTCATCCCTTAGTTCCCGCGACATTAAGCACCACACAGTTCCTCTCTATGAGCCGCGGCGCAACGGCAAGGTAGACGTGTTTAACCGTACCCTTAAGCTAGGAATTCAAACTTTCGCGGCTGATAAAAGAGCGTTTGAGCCTGGAATACAAGACATTTTGTTTAGCTTCCAAATAACACCGTTGGAATCAGGTCTATGCACCGCCGAGCTACTACTCGGTAGGAATATTCGGTCAAATCTGGATCCTGGAACGCGAATTGAATTACCCAACCTGCGACCCATGAACTGTCAAAACAAATACTTTAGCGAACGACGTGTATTCCGGCATAAGTACGGTAGTGGTGACCGTGTAAGAATACGGCTTCCACACGTGCCCAAGGGCAGGTCTCCATTTACAGCGCCATGTCGGGTTTCGCAAGTACTGGGGAACGATACGTACCGGCTAGACAATGGAACCGTGTGGTCGTCCAGAAACTTAGTAGCCCATCCCACGCCGCCTAAATCGATAACTGTTGTGGATTATGTGCCGCAAGACAGTAATAATCACGATCACAATGTGGTCGCCGCAGTGCCGCGGAGATCGGCAAGAGTCAACAGAGGCATACCAGCACCCCGGCTCAGTGTTATGCCTGGCGAATCCAGATATCCAGAACATTATAGAAGAGGGGATAACTGATGTGTGTGGATAATTGCTTATGAATCGAGTCAACGCAGTGATTGAAGATGATGCTTGTATCTTGACAGTAACAATGCATTTGCGCTAGCTATACGCCCACATTGTGATTTGAATATAGTCTGGGACATTATAGTATAAAAAGGACTGATTAGTTTCTCCGGTGCGTCTTAGTTGTCGGAGCTTGCGACGCATGTGCCATGACAAGTCATTCTCGTTATTGCTTTGTTGTTTTCATGTAAAGTAAACATTAACTGTTGACACCGACATGCCAAATTTAATTTTAAATTGGTAATAATATTGTTTTAGATGTGTATCTATCTATATGTATGTACAGTTAAATCTTCAAATTTTACAGTTGGGATCCTCTTGATGTTCGCAATCCATGGTTCTATTTGGCACAAATTGTCAGTGTTTGTTCTTCGAAAACGTTTGTCTACAACTTTCTACATAATTTGTCGGGCGACGAACGCACGTTTGTACAAATGGTTTCATTGGCTGGCTTTCTGTGTGGAACATTATAAGCATCAGAGCTTCAATATAGATCATTGGTGACTGACTATATAGGTAGACGACTTACAACCAGGTTTTATTCGTCGCTATGACACGCATTTGTTAACGAGACCGAAGCGAATCATTAAGTAAAACGCTAAAGTGAGTGTTGGAAACAAAGTGCAGATATTTTCTTTCACATTTGTTCTGGTTTTACTCTCGATGCATTATTCTATGGAGCACATTATTTTTTCGCATTATTTTTGCTTGAAAGACATACCGCATTAGTGCATTTTTTCTAATTCTTTTGTGCCATTTTCTTCAAAATGTCTGGCCCTACGTGCCTTCAAAAACGATGTTTTTTTTTTCATTCTTAAAACAAATACCGCTTAAGAGCAATAAGTACGTAACTGAACGAAGAACGACAATAAAACAAACGTATTGCTGTCTCAGTGGATCGCTATTTAGCCTGTCGGGTAGGCGCGGAGGTGAGGAATTATTTGAGTAAAACTACCTGTATAGCCACTTATTAGCGGACTAAGTATATGAAAACAACTCCCTCCAAGTATGAATTTTGGTTACAGTTACAGTGCACTTCTATATATTTCAATTTTATATCTTACATATTTTGAATTAAAATATCTCATTACGTTTCCAAGATCTCATTACATTGACGTATCTTACAATCATTTTCAAACATCCACAAAACGCTAAATGAGTTGTCTTCGTCGAACTTTTAATTCTATTTCTTGTTACCCATTACTCTGTCAAAAAGCCAGATCAGTTTAATGCTTTTGGAAAATATAAAAGTCGGATGTCAGCTTAAATGTTAGGGTCGACATAATTTTTACTGGTAATACCATTACACTTCGTGTGTAGGTACCTTCCAAAATTATGTTACTTTCCCAGTTGCAGGCCTGAAATTATGATGTAACTATATTTTGAGGTTAGGAAAAGTTCACTTATTTTATGTTATTATTTTAGTGTTGACAAATTGTTTGATAATACTTTTGAGCTAATATATAATTTTGTTGAAACAATGTATATATATTACATTTCATAAAACATTTGTTTCGATGTCAACAAGCACTTTCCTTTGAAGTTTTTGGTATTTAAAGTGCAGCCAGTCCATCAAATCTAAACCATATATTCGATTAGCTCTTGTTCATCAAAATTTGTATCGTAATCGTTTGTTGGTACTTCGTTGTATCTACTATCGCAATGATGGTGACGATAATATTGTAACGGAATTCCATCTTCGACACCCGGTGTGGAAATCGGATGCTGTTGTCCGCTTTTCAATGGAACAGAGTTAACAGGGTAGCGGCTTACCAACGGCTTCCGAAGCTCGCTTTCCTGAAGTTGTTCCTTCTTTCGAATTTGAAATTTTATACCCGTCGATGATGTTGTAGTTGCCGATGATTTCATAGTTGGCGTATAACCATTGTAGTCAGAGCTTCCTTTATGATTAATATTTAACCGGCTACCTACACTGCCTTGACGGATTGGCAGTGGACCGTTTTTACAGTTATGTTTGTTTGCAAGGCTTTGTGAAAACATTCCGCCCGGCGAAGACGTGCAAGACAGCGAATTTTGTCCTCCGGCGTTTGGAATTACCAAAGCACTTAAGCTGTCTGGTTCTAGACAATTTAAGTCTTTGACAGTAGTTCTGTGATGCGCTTCTGTGTTTACGCTGGTAGTTACAGCTCGAGCGGCAGCAGCTGCATAAGCGGCTTTCGCCTCGAACGATGCAGCAAGGAGCCGCATTTTGGCGTCCGGACAAAATGCACACACGAACGTCCGCCGAAATTGGGCATTAAAACTGAGATAGTTTATAATTCGAATCGACGAATTTGTAATGGCACATAAATTAATTACTTCCACAATTGTGACGTAAACAATTCGTTTGTCTAACAAATATGAAACGTCAAAAAACTCCCAAATTGTCAGCATAAGGCCAAGACTGTTGAACACTAGATAGGTGAGCACCAGCACTATTAATACCAGCGTTGTATCCTGAAATAAAGCTCTAAATATTAATCTATGAAACTCTGGCACGAGTCCACTTTAATCGCGTACAAATGGGCTGTTGTTTTTGGTCAAATCAGCTCATAATCTTAAATCCGATCGTGCCCAAATCGCGATATCCCATTAGGTCTGTGGTCACAATTTGCGACTCAGGAACGAATAGGCGCTGTTTGCGGTCACTATTTTGCAAATTAGGATAGCAATTTCCTAAAACAGCAGTTCGCGAGAAATGCGTTTCATAATCGCATTTACTAATTGCGAACGTTTCGTGGAGAATCAAGTCGCTGAGCGTGGGAGCAAGTGTTCGGAACATATTCTGGTTGTTATGGTGGTTTATATATACTAACATAAATAACTTCGCGTAAGCAGTTAGTGAGATTCAAGTTGATGCTCGATGAGCTGCGATTACAGATGGAAGAACGCGAGGTTTTGCACGATTCATTTCGTTACTTTGACACAGAACAACCATGATGTATATACATACCTAAAGTGGAGTCATACTTGCTTAATAAATGTACACATCAATACAACATATAGTTTACATCGATACTATTGTTGCGGTTGTGTGGCAAATTACAGCTACTACGCCAACATTTGGCTACAAGGGAGTGCCAAGCATTGGTTGGAAAATGTAACCAACCTGTTCAGTAGTTGCTGAACATAAAACACTGTATTATGATATTTGCGTTAACGCTTCTTAAATATTACTTTTTATAAATTAAATAAACTAAATTTTTTACAGGCCTTGGTAATTCGCTATTTTCGCATAATTTTAGTTTTATATAATTTACCAGCTGAAGACGATTTGTTTGTAAAACATTTATTGTTTAGTAACGAAACTGTATTATTAAACGGTTATTTCTTTTTTAAACAAATTATTATGTATTTGTTGGAGTCTGACCAAACTTTTCCAATCGTGGCGTACTGAACCTAAATTGTTGGTGCGAGCCTTGTTCTCCAGCAAATACGCTATATGAGAAATGATACTCGAATACCTTAATGACAAAGCGTGCGATCAACGATTCACGCGCAAAGGTATGCAGTACGAGCAAACTCGGTGTTAGTGCATTTTTGCAGATGTATGCACTGGCAAATGTATTATTCAAGAACTAACGGTTAACGAATCACTTGTGTAAAGATAGGACACGCTAATATTGTCCCATTTTTCCAAACTTTAATTTCGACATATTGTAACGTGTTTGTAAACAATAGAGATGTAACAATACTAGCGAGGCATATAATTTACAAGGGATTCTATTTTTAAGCTGAACATCTTCAGATATTACCTAGTGGTAGCTGCTTTTATTAAAAAATTGTACGAGGTACAAAATTATACAATATAAAAAATGGATAATAAACTCACCCGCATTTTTTTCCTGAGCTCAACGGCTTCCAATGGTGGTTGTATTCGATTTCGGAGTGAATCTTCTGAAACCAATTGCCTAAATTTGATAACGTTAATGAACGTTAACACGACAAATGTTGCGAACGGAAGAAGTACTTGGTTAATATTTGTAAACCATACGCCGAAAGCTTTTTGATATAGCATGTTTATCGTAGCACTTGTTCCGAGCATTCGATCTAATATGCGGCAAAGCCAGGTGCAATTGGCTTGACTTTTTACCTAAAATATAAATCTAGTTATAACCTTGCGTATATTTTGGCATTATTATATAATCGGAATGTTTTTACATTGTTTTCACCATTTCTTAGGCTGTGCATCATTATATGTCTAATTGTATACAATTCACTCATCCACTGAGAAGATTTCTTAGTAATTTACATATGTTACCTATGGATTATGATTCCCTTGATAAGGTGTTTTGCAGCAAACGTCTCGGAGCCGACTGATCACATAATGTTAAAAGTTTAAATAATCCTCTAAACTGTTATTATCGAATCCTAGACTTTCAACTTTACCGCCTTTAAAGGCGTGTTCACCACGCTCAAAATTTTTTGTTCAAATGTTGATCAAAATTTGATTTCAATTTTGATCGAAATTTGAAAGCATCTTTTTTGTATTTTTGGTAAGTTTGAAAGTGTGAACACTGCTCAAACGTTTCACCGATATTCCTTCAGCCAATCATCGATGATAAACATTACATGAAAAAGTTTGAGCCCAAATTTTGATCTCAAATTTTGAAACATCGCTATTTTAATTTAAAAATCACCTTCAAATTTTGTACAAAATTTGATCAAATTTTGAGCTCAAAATTTGAGCAAAAAGTTTGAGCATGTGAACACGCCTTAAAGCTAATAATTATGTATGTATCAGTTCAACATAATTTTCTTTTTGAAAAACAGCTAATGAAATTATAAAATTACCATATAGTATTCGCGTTTACACATGGTACGTATATATTTGATCCTAAATGTTGACATCATTAGCACGCTAGGTAATGACTTAAAAAATTGGCATGGAGCAGTTGTTCTGCGACTTGTAATTAAATTGACAACATGATTTCACTTTTAACAAAGATAAGCATAAAAATGTTGGTGAAATGCTTGTCATAATTTCTTGTATTTACAAATTCGTACATAAATCACCAAGCATGGTAAATTATATACATAGAGAAATATATTTAACTGCAAAGCTACTGCGTGTCTTCAATTAAGGAAATGTTTTGCTTTCGTGCTTCCGGCTAGATAATGTCGCTGACAAGTAAATGCGGAAGCGGCTGTAGTGCATGAAGTCAAATTACGTTCATGTCGTATTTATTTGCAAAAGTTGATTTTATGTTTTTATGACATATCCATTCCACAAAGGTAACCACCGATATAAGTGTTTTGCTTTCGTGCTTCCAACTAGCTAATGTCGTTGACACGGATATGCTGAAGCGGCTGTAGTGCATGGAGTCAGATCACGTTCATGTATTTATTTGTAAAAGTTGATTTTATGTTTTTATGGCATTTCCATTCCACAAAGTTAACCACCGACAGAAATATTTTGCTTTCGTGCTTCCGACTAGCTAATGTCGTTGACACGTATATGCTGAAGCGGCTGTAGTGCGTGAAGTCAAATCACGTTCATGTCGTATTTATTTGTTTTATGACATATCCATTCCACAAAGGTAACCACCGGCAGAAATGTATCTCTAAAAGTCTTTGACAGCACATTGCTGCTGTGGTGCATTTTTGTTAGAAGAAAAAAGTTTGCATTGGAAAGCCAAAGTCTTCATAGAGATATGCTTTCGGACATTTTAGCTTGTTCACGTTTTATTTGTATCATTTCACACCGTGAGAAGGAGCAGTGAAATTGGCCCTAATGCAAACTCAATTGTCCTATTTCAACAGCGACTATACGGCAGCTGAATCATTGTCTAAAATAATTCCCGCCTAAGGGGAGAGTGTCTAATAGGTATTTTTCAGTACCAATATATGCTTCCTCAAATATGTCGTATGTATTCTAATGCACACTGAGATAAAGTCGATCACAACCACAAGAGTTGAGAAAAAAATTCTATATTATTGGAAATTCGAAGAGCCGTAGTTGCACTATTATATGATTGCCGAACACCCTGTTCAACAAATTCTGGTCGCTAGCAGACATTCAGTTTCACTTTTGTCATTTTGTCACAGCCGTCAGGCTATTACGTCATTTTCACTTTGTGTTAGACGGCAATATTTCGTTCAACTGCACTGTAGTATTCTAGTGTGGTTATATCGCAATAGTTTAGAATCTGATCGCTGGAGTCTGCTTTGCGGATTGAGAATGGTGCCTGGTAAACATCTCGGATTCGTACGTCCATTTAAAGCGAAAACGATTTTTGTCTCGGTAATTGTTCTCGTTAAAAGTTTAATCGTCAAGCACACAACGGTTCATTACCCCAAAGACTTTTGTAAGATTTAACACTTCGGTAGGTGTACATCTTAACATTAGGAAAACGCCTACGCTTATTGTCAATTCTGAGTTTAAAAGCAGACCTGTCGATTCTTTCCGACCGTAGTCGATGACAGATGTGTTTTGTAACTGACTCTGGCGCAGTCTTTATATATGCAGTGTGGCGCACTTCAAAGATATATGGTTCGAGTTAAAGCTGCTCAATTGTGCTTCCAGACAAAGCAATCTTATGTCTTTATATGATATTTAGTTCGTCGTTCGCCGAGAAATGTGTGCACTTACTCGACATCATCAGCATACACACACGCGTGTATAGAAACATTACGTTCGATAGTATTTAACAATAATCGTTAGTTGTTACCCAAAGTGGGTTCTGCGTAACAACTTTGGTATGTTGTTACGCATAATTGCTCGCATGTAACAACATTGCTAATGTTGCTACGTTCTATTTGTTGCGCATGAATATTGTAATGTGCATTCGCAGCTTTATAGCAACAGTCGAATGTTGTTACGAACAGTGTTAGTCATACATGCTCAAGGTCCGAGGTTTCAGGTTGTGGTAGCTAGTTCCACTGTGTGCAATGTAAAAATTATCACATGGATAATTTTTGCTGAACGGGATACTGTGTTTATATACTTATCGTGCAACAACAACAATAAATACAATGCACCTCAGGAGCCAGAATAGAATTACCACGAATATTTCGGAATAAAATTGGTATTTATAGAGCCAAATGACTAAATTTTTTTACACAAATAAAACGTCGAAGACGGCCGTGATTATTATTTCCAACTCGATGGCTGAGGCTAAAGCTTACTTATATCTTGTCATTAACTTTACTTGAAAAGAATACGATAGCCCATAAACCTTCCTTGGAAGGATATTTGTACATCAGTAGAACATATATAATATTCTCAGTATGGGAAAGCAAAGGTGAGCTCAGCATAACCACTGGGAACAGTGATGGATTCTATCGGAATTTATGATGGGACCGACTGCTAGCTATAATAGCCCTCGTTATGGTGTGTAACTTTGTTTAGTAAAACCGGCAGTGATTTGACATGCCACCAAACACCCACCCCAGGGCACCTCTCCGGATTCCACTTATGACTGGGAAAATTGGTTTTATACGTTTTAGCAACATATTCTTTGAAGCTAATCTGTGCTTGGCGTCGACGTTATGCATGCTCGGCGAATCTGTCAAGATATTGCGTATACTGATTGTATATCAAATTCACAACCTTAAAATAGCGTCAGTTACGTAATTACACTGTTTCTAACGTTTTCACGAGCATTTAATTACATTAAATTTTTAAATTTAAGTATTTGAATGCACAAGGTACAACGATATTACCTCTGAAATTGCATAAAATTATCCTTACTTCAATTTCCCAATATCGTGAAATGTGAAATAGTAGCGACAGCGACGTTGCCCCGGCAATCAACGCAATATATACCGGTTTGCCAAGCATTCGCTTGTTCGGCTTTAGCAAGAAAAACGATCGTTCCAGCATTGCGACTAGCATAATATATACGGTAGCTGTTTGTGAAATTCGACTAAACGGATATGTATATGGAACCATTTGAACCCAACGTGTGTACGCATAAGCATAATCTTTATATTCGAGTATAAATTGTATCGAATACAAATAGACGTAGCAAACAAGAACGCCAATATCGAATATTGCTAACGCTTGAAGGAGAACGGCACTTTGTGGCTTTGCAATCATACGGCAAAATGTATAAATAATTGCCGTATTTGCAATTACACCAATTGCACTAATTATAAAGCCGATGACACCAGATGCGTAGAATCTCATTTCGATAAAATGCGACTCTTGGTACAAACATTCGCCATCGCCGCCGTCACCGAATGAGTTATTGGCTAACGACGATGTGGCATTGCTCGTAGCCCATGCGATACTACTTGAACTTAATGCAGCAAAACCAGCGCTAATACTTACTTGTCGAACGGGCGCTGGGGTACCGCTTAGCAGATCGGGTAAAGCGCTCGACAGGCCTGTACTATCCGAAGAGGTGCCCTGGGGTGGGTGTTTGGTGGCATGTCAAATCACTGCCGGTTTTACTAAACAAAGTTACACACCATAACGAGGGCTATTATAGCTGGCCCGTCGGTCCCATCATAAATTCCGATAGAATCCATCACTGTTCCCAGTGAGGCTATGCTGAGCTCACCTTTGCTTTCCCATACTGAGAATATTATATATGTTCTACTGAGTGTACAAATATCCTTCCAAGGAAGGTTTATCGACTATAGTATTCTTTTTCAAGTAAAGTTAATGACAAGATATAAGTAAGTTTTAGCCTCAGCCATCAAGTTGGAAATAATAATCACGGCCATTTTTCTCAACGCTTTTTTATTTGTGTAAAAAAATTTAGTCATTTGGCTCTATAAATACCAATTTTATTCCGAAATATTGCATAGTAATTCTATTCTAGCTAATGAGGTGCATTGTATTTATTGTTGTTGTTGCACGATAAGTATATAAACACGGTATCCCGTTCACCAAAAATTATAGGTGTGATAATTTTTACATTGCACACAGGTGGAACCATCTACCACAACCTGAAAGTTCGGACCTTGACCATGTATGACTAACACTGTTCGTAACAACATTCGACTGTTGCTATAAAAGCTGCGAATGCACATTCCCGTGTTAATGCGCAACCAATAAACGTAGCAACATTCCAGCAATGTTGTTACATGCGAGCAATTATGCGTAACAACATACCAAAGTTGTTACGCAGAACCCATTTTTGGGTAACAACTAACGATTATTGTTAAAATAGGTGGGAGGTTAATGATTTTATACACGCGTGTGTAGAATGGTGATGATGTCGAGTCACTGCGGCACATTTATTCGGCGGACAACAAACTAAATATAATAAAAAGACATAAGATTATTTTGTCTGGAAGCACGAATTGAGCAAGCTTTAACTCGAACCATATATCTTTGAAGTGCGCCACACTGCTTATATAAAGACTGCGCCAAAGCTCCACTTTCCAAAACACATCTGTCATCGACTACGGTGCGGAGAGAGTGCGACAGGCTCTGCTTTTAGAAACTCAGAATTGACAACAAGTTTAGGCGTTTTACTAATGTTAAGATGTACACCTACCGAAGTGTTAAATCTTACAAAAGTCTTTGGGGTAATGAACCGTTGTGTGCTTGACGATTAAACTTTTAACGAGAACAATTACCGAGACAAAAATCGTTTTCGCTTTAAATGGACGTACGAATCCGAGATGTTTACCAGGCACCATTCTCAATCCGCAAAGCAGACTCCAGCGATCAGATTCTAAACTATTGCGATATAACCACACTAGAATACTACAGTGCAGTTGAACGAAATATTGCCGTCTAACACAAAGTGAAAATGACGTAATAGCCTGACGGCTGTGACAAAATGACAAAAGTGAAACTGAATGTCTGCTAGCGACCAGAATTTGTTGAACAGGGTGTTCGGCAATCATATAATAGTGCAACTACGGTTTTTTGAATTTCCAATAATATAGAATTTTTTTTAACTCTTGTGGTTGTGATCGACTTTATCTCAGTGTGCATTAGAATACATACGACATATTTGAGGAAGCATATATTGGTACTGAAAAATACCTATTAGACACTCTCCCCTTAGGCGGGAATTATTTTAGACAATGATTCAGCTGCCGTATAGTCGCTGTTGAAATAGGACAATTGAGTTTGCATTAGGGCCAATTTCACTGCTCCTTCTCACGGTGTGAAATGATACAAATAAAACGTGAACAAGCTAAAATGTCCGAAAGCATATCTCTATGAAGACTTTGGCTTTCCAATGCAAACTTTTTTCTTCTAACAAAAATGCACCACAGCAGCAATGTGCTGTCAAAGACTTTTAGAGATACATTTCTGCCGGTGGTTACCTTTGTGGAATGGATATGTCATAAAACAAATAAATACGACATGAACGTGATTTGACTTCACGCACTACAGCCGCTTCAGCATATACGTGTCAACGACATTAGCTAGTCGGAAGCACGAAAGCAAAATATTTCTGTCGGTGGTTAACTTTGTGGAATGGAAATGCCGATAAAAACATAAAATCAACTTTTACAAATAAATACATGAACGTGATCTGACTCCATGCACTACAGCCGCTTCAGCATATCCGTGTCAACGACATTAGCTAGTTGGAAGCACGAAAGCAAAACACTTATATCGGTGGTTACCTTTGTGGAATGGATATGTCATAAAAACATAAAATCAACTTTTGCAAATAAATACGACATGAACGTAATTTGACTTCATGCACTACAGCCGCTTCCGCATTTACTTGTCAGCGACATTATCTAGCCGGAAGCACGAAAGCAAAACATTTCCTTAATTGAAGACACGCAGTAGCTTTGCAGTTAAATATATTTCTCTATGTATATAATTTACCATGCTTGGTGATTTATGTACGAATTTGTAAATACAAGAAATTATGACAAGCATTTCACCAACATTTTTATGCTTATCTTTGTTAAAAGTGAAATCATGTTGTCAATTTAATTACAAGTCGCAGAACAACTGCTCCATGCCAATTTTTTAAGTCATTACCTAGCGTGCTAATGATGTCAACATTTAGGATCAAATATATACGTACCATGTGTAAACGCGAATACTATATGGTAATTTTATAATTTCATTAGCTGTTTTTCAAAAAGAAAATTATGTTGAACTGATACATACATGAATTCTTAGCGCTTAAGGCGTGTTCACATGCTCAAACTTTTTGCTCAAATTTTGAGCTCAAAATTTGATCAAATTTTGTACAAAATTTGAAGGTGATTTTTAAATTAAAATAGCGATGTTTCAAAATTTGAGATCAAAATTTGGGCTCAAACTTTTTCATGTAATGTTTATCATCGATGATTGGCTGAAGGAATATCGGTGAAACGTTTGAGCAGTGTTCACACGTTCAAACTTACCAAAAATACAAAAAAGATGCTTTCAAATTTTGATCAAAATTTGAGCTCAAATTTTGATCAACATTTGAACAAAAATTTTGAGCGTGTGAACACGCCTTTAAAGGCGGTAAAGTTGATAGTCTAGGATTCGATAATATCAGTTTAGCGGAGTAGTTAAACGTTTCACCTTATGTGATCAGTCGGCTCCGAGACGTTTGCTGCAAACCACCTTCGCAAGGGAATCATACTCCAGCGGTCGCATATGTAAATTCCTACGAAATCATCTCAGTGGATGTGTGAATTGTATACAATTAGACATATAATGATGCACAGCCTAAGAAATGGTGAAAACAATGTCACAACCTTCCGATTATATAATAATGCCAAAATATACGCAAGGTTATAACTATATTTATATTTTAGGTAAAAAGTCAAGCCAATTGCACTGGCTTTGCCGCATATCAGATCGAACGCTCGGAACTGCTACGTAACATGCTATATCAAAAAGCTTTCGGCGTATGGTTTACAAATATTAGCCAAGTACTTCTTCCGTTTGCAACATTTGTCGTGTTAACGTTCATTAACGTTATCAAATTTAGGCAATTGGTTTCAGAAGATTCACTCCGAAATCTAATACAACGATCATCGGAAGCCGTTGAGCTCAGGAAAAAAATGCGGGTCAGTTTATTAGACAAATTTTTTATATTGTATAATTTTGTACCTCGTACAATTTTGTAATAAAAGCAGCTACCACTAGGTAATATCTGAAGACGTTCAGCTTAAAAATAGAATCTCTATTAAACTAGATGCCTCGCTGAGATCGTTACATCTCTATTGTTTACAAACACGTTACAAGATGTCTAAATTAAGTCTGGAAAATGGGACAATATTAGCGTGTCCTATCTTTACACAAGTGATCGTTAACCGTTAGTTCTTGAATTGATACATTTGCCAGCGCATACATTGCAAAAAACGCACTAAGACCGAGTTTGTCGTGCTGCATGCGTTTGCGCGTGAATCGTTGATCGCACGCTTTGTCATTAAGGATCCGAGCAACAGCTCCCAGATAGCGTATTTGCTGGAGAACAAGGCTCGCACCAAAACAATCTAGGTTCAGTACGCCACGATGGCAAAAGTTTGGTCAAGACTGTACAAAATACACAATAATTCGTTTAAGAAAGAACCGTTTAATAATACAGTTTCGTTACTAAACAATAAATGTTTTACAAACAAATTGTCTTCAGCTTGTAAATTATATAAAACTAAAATTATGCGAAAATAGCGAATTACCAAGGCTGTAAAAAATTTAGTTTATTTAATTTATAAAAGTATATTTAAGAAGCGTTAGCGAAATATCATAATACAGTGTTGTATGTTCAGCAACTACTGAGTTGGTTAAGATATTCCAACCAATGCTTGGCACTCCCTTGTAGCCAAATGTTGGCGTAGTAGCTGTAATTTGCCACACAACCGCAACAATAGTATCGATGTAAACTATATGTTGTATTGATGTGTACATTTATTAAGCAAGTATGACTCCACTTTAGGTATGTAATACATCATGGTTGTTCTGTGTCAGAAGAGTAACGAAATGAATCGTGCAAAACCTCGCGTTCTTCCATCTGTAATTGCAGCTCATCGAGCATCAACTCAAATCTCACTAACTGTTACGCGAAGTTATTTATGTTAGTATATATAAACCACCATAACAACCAGAATATGTTCCGAACACTTGCTCCCACGCTCAGCGACTTGATTCTCCACGAAACGTTCGCAATTAGTAAATGCGATTATGAAACGCATTTCTCGCGAACTGCTGTTTTAGGAAATGAATCCTAATTTGCAAAATAGTGACCGCAAACAGCGCCCTATTTGTTTCCTGAGTCGCAAATTGTGACCACAGACCTAATGGGATATCGCGATTTGGGCACGATCGGATTTAAGATTATGCAGCTTGATTTTACCAAAAACAACAGCCTATTTGCACGCGATTAAAGTGGACTCGTGCCAGACTTTCATAGATTGAATTGTACGAGCTTTATTTCAGGATACAACGCTGGTATTAATAGTGCTGGCGTCACCTATCTAGTGTTCAACAGTCTTGGCCTTATGCTGACAATTGGGAGTTTTTTGACGTTTCATATTTGTTAGACAAACGAATTGTTTACGTCACAATTGTGGAAGTAATTAATTTATGTGCCATTACAAATTCGTCGATTCGAATTATAAACTATCTCAGTTTTAATGCCCAATTTCGGCGGACGTTCGTGTGTGCATTTTGTCCGGACGCCAAAATGCGGCTCCTTGCTGCATCGTTCGAGGCGAAAGCCGCTTATGCAGCTGCTGCCGCTCGAGCTGTAACTACCAGCGTAAACACAGAAGCGCATCACAGAACTACTGTCAAAGACTTAAATTGTCTAGAACCAGACAGCTTAAGTGCTTTGGTAATTCCAAACGCCGGAGGACAAAATTCGCTGTCTTGCACGTCTTCGCCGGGCGGAATGTTTTCACAAAGCCTTGCAAACAAACATAACTGTAAAAACGGTCCACTGCCAATCCGTCAAGGCAGTGTAGGTAGCCGGTTAAATATTAATCATAAAGGAAGCTCTGACTACAATGGTTATACGCCAACTATGAAATCATCGGCAACTACAACATCATCGACGGGTATAAAATTTCAAATTCGAAAGAAGGAACAACTTCAGGAAAGCGAGCTTCGGAAGCCGTTGGTAAGCCGCTACCCTGTTAACTCTGTTCCATTGAAAAGCGGACAACAGCATCCGATTTCCACACCGGGTGTCGAAGATGGAATTCCGTTACAATATTATCGTCACCATCATTGCGATAGTAGATACAACGAAGTACCAACAAACGATTACGATACAAATTTTGATGAACAAGAGCTAATCGAATATATGGTTTAGATTTGATGGACTGGCTGCACTTTAAATACCAAAAACTTCAAAGGAAAGTGCTTGTTGACATCGAAACAAATGTTTTATGAAATGTAATATATATACATTGTTTCAACAAAATTATATATTAGCTCAAAAGTATTATCAAACAATTTGTCGACACTAAAGCAATACGTA
>JASANE010016959.1:0-59698 GCA_030248225.1 Trileptium ribeirensis
TACTAGACACGTGCGCAACCCTTCGGGCGGGGTCCGAACACACCCCGTGAAGCGCGCCTGCGGCCTGCTAAGCTCCGTAGCTTCTTGGGTCTGACCAAGAATAGGTTCAAAATTTAGTATTCACGGTCCACCCTTGAGGTTACGATAGCCGGGGTCGTATGGGCATGGTGTTAGGAAGTTGCGCCATGCAGCTGCGTCACCGGTTATTACATATGTAGTTTTATATAATTTAAACACAGACTAAATTTCATATAGTATTTTATAATATTGTTAGTACAATGCATCAAACACTTATATATAACACTCAAAGTTTTGTAAACCCGAACCGTTGTTATTACACGAACATATATCACCACATAAGCTGTCGCAAACGTCAAAAATTTTGATATTTCAGCACAAATTATTTTTAAAGTTTAAAAATCTTAGTCCGATGAGATAGGTTGTTGGTGTTATGCTGAAACACGGCTGTAGAGATACGTGAACGAAATGAAGAACGACTTTGGGCAAAAGGCTGCATATTCGAACCAAACCGAAATCATTATCATGTCAGACTCGCTGAAATATTCCAGATCTACATTCGTCAAGTAGTGAACCGATACCTAATATCGCTTGCAAGAAGCATGACTGTTTCACCTAAAATTTTGTTTCTAGAACTTTGATGAAGTTGGAGCACGATATAAAATGATGACGTTGAGGAGTTTGTGTCAAAACAAATCGATGTTAATGGCTGTATATTAGTTGCAACCAAATATTTCAACTATTGTGCCCGGAACGGCGATTCATCAGTAATGATTCCACTTACGGTTCCTCAAAGGGCGCCACAGAAGACTATATCCAAGGACAGTATGCGATATTGTCACAGGAGGGGGACTATTATTATATGTATTACGTATATATGTGTATGTATATATTATATAATGCGTGGGCGGAGGGGACTATGTATTAAATATACATGTATATGTATTTATTATATAACGGTCATTAATCATATTTGACAGGTAATTAATCATTTTTGACAGGTCACGTGACCCGGGGTCAATATTTCCCCTGACAGGTCATTAATCATCTGCGCCAGAACCCCCCTTTTTCCTACTACTATGTTAAGTGCTAGACATCATAGCCAGCAGTCGTCCAGCACTAAATATATTGCAGTCCAGCTATAGTTTGCCTAGGCAAAGGCTTCACGTTAGCCGTTGCATTATACACTGTGAAAGCGCTTCATCTGCTAGCCGCGTCAATTTTCGAACAAATTCTGAAGTAGTACTTACGAAAACTAAATTCGTATCGTAATAAGAGAAGCTTCTTGGTAATCAACCTAGTCCTTCATCCAGCCGTTGAGCTGTCGGTCGGCCATTGAGCCTAACACTACTCCCAAACAAAATTAAGGAAAAATCCTTCATTGACAGACAGATTTCCATCATTTTGCCATGTGAAAAATTAATAGAAAATAACAGACTTAACCTTTTGTACCAATAAATATGTGACACGATCGATATCTATCGTATGGGCACTCATTTAACTTTCATCCTTATTTTGCTATCTTGTCTGCCGCAAGAGCCTAAGAAGCGATGTCCTAAAGCTAATATATACATCTGACAAACACAAAACAATGATAGGTGTGGTGGACACCTGGGTCCACCGAAACGAGTCCATCATATATATGTGACTTATTCATCAAATCGCTTAGATCTTTGACTGAGAGTACAATTATCCTATTGCCAAAAGTTACATAAAATTTTTTCCTCATAGACGCTGTAGAAACGCCTGAACCTCGGGTCTTTGCAGATACACGTAAAAGTAACGCATGAGTCTTGGGTTATAGAAGTAAAAAGTTTGTGAAAATTTGGTTAATTAGACAGAGTGGCAAAGACGTAGTTGCTATGTTTTGACCATATTATACATTATGCCAAACATTCTGTTTATAACAAATTTAACTAAACATTGCATTTCTAATACTCGAAAAACTATATATGCCTCATATTAACTATATGGGCCGCTGTGTTTCAGTAGTATTACAATATATTTCCACTAGTAGTGAGTATTCAATATCACATGGCGTTTACGTTACTTATACCGCTTGTGTACATAATTGTCTCTCCGCAGACAGTGAACTCTAACTATAAAAGTCCTTGAGAGACACTGAAAATGACAAAAGAAACCATCAGCTAAGCTTTCACATCAAATTGTTATGTGCAATCTGTGAAGATAGATAACATTATTTATACCGTTTAGTATTACATTTTACGAATAACGAAATTCGACTATGTGTATCGGACATTGCTACCTAACATAATTTTAGCAAAATCCGTAAATTGAGAAACGAAAAGATTCGTGTTTCATCCTATATAAACATTAACATATATCAGTTATTGAAACGCAGCGAACGGACTTTCCTGTGTGGGCTAATGAGTAAAGATCGTGTAAAATTTGTTTTTCTTGTCTGTTTCTGTCACGCATAACTCATTTTCAGGTCGATAGATTTCAATAAATTTTTTTCAATACCAAAGGTGATGACAATGTACCCTTTACATTGGACGTGAAAAGCTCCAAACCCACCTTCGGTGTCAAAATGGCAAAAACATGTTTTAAGTGTTCTTTGCCAAATCTGGCCATACGACTGCCAGTCTTTCGCAACCGATATCTTGCGACACAGGCTTGGCATGGAAAAATCGAGAGAATAATTCAGAATCAACTCATCCAGATCTACAACTTTGCTAACCACCACTTTTTGTGCGACCACTCCCTGGGCTGTTGTGAATTATGTTCGTTGACCATATTCATGTGCCAGATATATTGATTTTTCCAATTTCGGCATGTTATTGCGTGTTTTACCTTACATCGAGTATCTGTCAAGTTATCAAGCACTTTTAATACAATGGCTTTGCTATCTACAGTCCAACTTAACTATATCATACCTTTTCATGCAGTTTAAAGGATGTTACGGTTGACGAACCCGATTTCCAAAATGTAGTGAGTTTTTATTATTTGGTTATGTATTGTGCGCAGGGCATCAATAATGCCTATCGATAGGTTTTTCGGTACGCTGGATACGACGGCTAGGTTATCTAGAGGCTATCTGGAATACTTTATGCGTTTTGAGATGTTTTCAGTGGGTTTAGAGTAAATGAACCCGATTGCTAGAATATATCTAGTCTATCTTCAATATATTGTGTTATATATTGCGTACAGGGTATGAAGAATGTTCTAAGTATAGGTTTATGGTAAGCTAGATTGGGTTGGTTATCTAGAGACTATTACGAATGCTTCGTACGTTTTTGTTTTCGGTGAGTTTAGAGTCGAAGAAGTTTAGGGTTCTTCAATGGGTTTAGGATACAGAGGTATTAGCGTAGTATATACATCAAACCCAAAGCTTGTTACAAGCGATTACACAAAATGTCCACTTGATGAAACCACACTTGCTCCGCTTCACCGTGGCTTGCGAAATACTAGCATATTTTTACAAGAACGGTTGCAATAAAAGCAAGGTTTACTGATATTTTACTGTCGGTTTTTGCGGAAATAAGTAACAGCAATTTATGTTTGCATCTTACACCATTTCAAAAATAACAGGCTGCTACCAGAGAAGGCTCTTCTATGTGCTTGGCATTTCCAACAGTTTTCTTAAACTATGTATTGTACATAGAGTTTAGGAGAAACCGCTAGTCTTTTATCTGGCAGTACCTGGTTGGTCACGCAGTATCATTAACACATCACTGACAGGGTGAACATTAATATTAGCACATTAACACATCACTCAATTACATGGCAGGCCTTTTTGCACAGAGCCTGAAAGATGTCGATAGTAATTTTGCACAAAAACAGTAAATTTGACGCAGAATTAATACCTAAAATTATAACGATCTCAGTACATTTCTTTTTCTTCGTCTCAGCGTGTGGTCTCGCGGCAATGCTGGCGTTTCGATTGGCGTCATCACTGGGCCTCCAGTTCGTCAAACCCTTTTTCTTTTGGCTCGATGCTGTGTGAGCCGAAGAGCGCTGATTGATCTTTCAGACAGCACTACTCAAAGCTTTTTAGGTGGCTGAGTGATGGTCGTGGGGCCGGCGATTAAATGTGGTAAACCTTTCTTGCCACAGTGCCATCCGTGCTCAGTACAACATGATCGAACCAGCGAAGTCAGGATTCCCGTATCTTGTGCACAATAAATGTCATTGCCATTCGACGATACATATCAACGTTCCACTTGTCGATAAGACTCTTTCAGGCACTTGGGAACGATTTTGATTCGGGAGGGGTGGGACAAGCTATGTCAAAACACATATGGAGGCCATGCTAAGATAAAACACGTCAGGTGGCAACATAATACAAAACGCATTTAGGCATAGGTACCCATGTTATTCCTGTCGTCTGCAATGACTGTCGACGTTCGGTGAGAATTAACAATGAGCGTCTAAACAATATTGAGCGCCCGGTCGCTTCTATCACAGCTGCAGTTGATAGGCTTGCGTCTGCCCAACATACAACCGCAGCAGCACGCATTACTAAACCACCATTTATGTGTCGTATGCGGAAGCGGCAGCAACAAATGTTGGTCAACTAGGTCCTGTAATCTACAGTAAATATCCAGGTGATTCGTTGCAGGTGCTTAGTTATTAGTGGATTACCTGATAACGGTTAAGGCCACAACGATGCTTCGAAAATTGCGTGGTCACTTTAATCTTCAGCTAAGTTTTCCGGCTGGGTCGCATTGCAAATTGCCAAGCAGCACCTCGTTTTCCTGGCCGTCCGCGCCTCTATAATGAACGCCTTGTATCTTCCTCGGTTGCGAAATCCGTACTGCAACAAGCACTACCAGTCACTCATATCGCTGTAATAAGTTGAATTCTTATTCGTCGATTCATGTCAGACGATGATGATAAAAAATTAACTAAAGTACGACCAAAATCACGTGAATTAAACGACGAACTTTACCAATTGCACTAATAAACACTAAGTTGTTGTTAAAGAAAAAACTTGCTATATTCACAGGATTCCAGCAATAAAATGGTTGCTTTATAGAAGGAAAGTTGAACAAAATTATATTACTCAAGTAGTTCATCCGGTAACAAAATTTCTGGTGTTTTCAACTAGTATCGATGGTAAAGTCAGCCCGCAATGCAGCCAGCAGATTTGTGAACTGCACCTATTTTAACGCATGTAGCGTGTGCAATCAAGCATTGGTTCTAAAACATTTACTAGACTATGCTTTCTTTGACATGGATGCTGTGACTGAGACTTGAAGAATCGATTCCATACCAAACTGTTTATACTGTCCTCCTTATTATTTAGCTCATAGAAAAGAGGGATTGCCTCCAAACGAGAATTATAGCGCTGTTCTTGAAGTCAAACTTTAGATTTTCCACAGTAATGTGTGACGCCTTAAAGGATGAGTATGCTATATTTTGTTGTCAATTAATTAGGATAAGTTACTTAACAGTGTATTTTCTCTGAACGTTAAATGGAATATCTTACGCTCAGTTGTAGATTCGGCTTATAAGAAATTTGTCCCAGAGCGAACTAGTGATTAAAAAAGCTATATTATCAGCCTATTAAACGTCTTCTGGCAGAAAATGCAGACTTTCGAAAACTGCAAAAATCACCCGTAAATTTCTAAATACCGCTAAATGCCATAGCTTTTTTTTAAAAGCTCTATGAGCACAAAATTCAAAATTCTGGGAAACATAATAGTTTGTTTCAGTATGTGAATAATTGGTGTTTTGTGAAATGATGTGGCTATCAGCGACAACACCAATCACCTAATAAGCGATAACAAATTGAGGTGTAAAATCTTAATTCATCGACATTGATTTCGCTCTAAACATTATCAGTACACACACCGCTTCTTGGATGTCTCATCGACGGAACCAGATCGACCGATTGCGGTGAAACTTCTGATGTTGTCTATGTAATACATACCGAAGCAAGGTTTCAAGGAATGGTTGCCCCGTGAGCTGTAACGAAGTGAAAAAACGATCGGTGGGTAACGAGACTTAAAAGGTTGCACTCAGGACTGTAGGGAGACAGAACGCCCGTTATTAAAAATAGCGATACTCTAGCGTTTTTTCAAGGGTTCGGCTATATCTATAAGTACTAGGACTATTCGATGACCTCTTCGACTTTAATCTCATTATGCAGCTACAGTACTGTCATCTATGCGTGCGGCTCAAATAAGTACCAGTCTCGAAAATCCCGAGCGAATCTCGATAAATGAAAGCAAGAAAGCTCAGAAATGTCACAAAGCGGACACACTATATTAAACCGCACTGCTGTACTCACACAATCAACCGAACTATAAAACGTATCAGCGTACTATGTACTTCGAAGTATCAGACAACCCTAATTAACGAGGGTGATCACCAGGTCAATAATTCAAAATATAATACTTTTAAAATATCAATAAAGCGAGCACGTGCTATTTACCGCTCATCATCAACTGCAGTATCTTCTGTCTTTAAAGGCCGCAAGAATAAAGCCACTAATGTGTCCGAAAACCACGTAACATTCTACAATATGCCGAGAATAACAGTTGGGTTACCAGTAGCGTGAGTAACTGATGAGTAGAAGTATGTCGGAATACTACCGTGGCGAATGCCTAAGTGTGAGTACCTCTAGTAGTACCCATCAAAGTCTCAAAATTAATCGATAAGCTAGCTGACTTATGATCACGATACCAAGGAATACCAGAGAGCGTAAAAGTAAAATGAACTTGCTTAGTAACTTTAGCTGAGCAATATAACCGACCAACTGGACAAGCGATGGAATAAAACTGAGACAGAGCAATAACTGTAGAACTCTGTGACTGTAGAACTAAAGTGAGGCCTTGAACAGAACACTTACTGCTTTAAAAATCCTAAACCTCAGCAACTTCAAATGTTACCTCACAGTAATTTTTAAATTCAAGTAACATTTCGACTCCGATTAAGCTATTAATAGCAAGATGTTTTGACTTGCTCCGCGCTAATATTAACGAAAGAAATACCCGTACAACTACAAGCATTGCGCTATAAAATGTAGTAACTCATTTAAAATAGTCTACAGACAAATTTTAAACAACAACAGGTTAATTACAGCACCAAAACTTCAAAATGTCGAGCGAAATCAAATGTCGACTGACTACCTTCTAATCTTTCCGATTGATTTTAGAGAACGCACAGAATTAGATAGCGCTGCTGTGGCAATCAACAAAATTTTACCGTAGGACCCAAAAAACCACCCAGTGCAACACAGCACTGCTGTATCAAAATGGACAGTGCCGTGTGCACTGTTTAAGGCATACAGACATATATACATATATCGGCACATAGGCATAATTTATAGTCTTATACTACATCGGAAAAGCGCTCACGGGGGCTCAGGAATTCTAACAAAACACATATATAAAGACCTATATTTTAGACATATACCTGTGATATATGTTAAGAAAGACGATTAACTATATATAAATATGTAAGTGTTGCCGCATAATTTTAGTGATGTGTGCAACCACCGGTGTAGTCAAACATAGCGTAACTATGTAATGTTGGTGACTATTGCCGCGAAAAAAGTCCACGAGTTTCATCACAGTAATTTGACACATAAATCCTTATACTTCAAACACATAATATTTTTATGCCCAAACGGCGTCAGAACAATGCCGTTGAACCATAATTACGCAGGGATATCCAATATATAGACCACTTTGAAACAGCGAAATCGCGAAATCCTTAAGCAAGCGGGATACACATACAGCTTTAAATGACATTGAACCGCCTGCCGATAAACAAAGTTATATGTACGTATAACACATAAGCGGTGTTTCAAAGTTAAATGTGCTGTAAGTTATAGAAAAGCTAGAAAAGAGTTAAATTTGTCAACATCTCGCATTTATTACAGGTATAGACTCTATTTACATTACAAGCTTACTGTCGACAACAGTTTCCACCGTGATTATGAATCAAATATATATCTTTTTACTTAAGAGAAATAGTCACAGAGGTTCATAACGTTAACTACTTACACCAATATAATAACTAAAAATCAAAAACAAGAAACAACAGATTGAATGACTAAATATTTTAACTGAGAAATAAAACACAAAAAATCCAGCTATGGGCCAAGCTGGCTTGAGCTCCCTAAAAGTCGATTACCAAACCAGCGCCAATAGACTCGACCACTGAAGCAATGGAAAGATTTTATTGTAAATACAGTAATATTTCCCTAAACTCTTTGTTCCCACTGTTTCTTTCTCTGACAGCGCATGGTGGTTGATATACAACGCTTGTACTCTTCAACCTAGAAAGCATAAAGGTATTAGTTTAATACTAGTCTAGTAGGGGCATTGAATTCTACTCATTTCTCCATGTTTTTTCGTGCGAATGTTTTACTAAACAAAAAGCGTTTATGTATGTACTGTTTTCATCCTATCTTCCGTAATATAGTGCCAGAACGGGATATACTATGACAATGAAAAATCATTGACTCATCATCGATGATCGAAATACCTTATTACATTTCTAGACTTATAGCGTCGATTGGTGTAATGGAATTTACTATAGTTTCACATCGAACGTCGGTCTCCGCTTTTGCAGCGCCATTTCGGCGACAATGTGCGAGACTAAAAATGTAACCAATCTAAAATAAATATTACAGTAGCGTTTACTATTAAGCCTTATATAGCACTGTTAACAAACACGCACAATATGCGCAACCAGACGAAAGCTGAAGACAATGTCACTGCTTGAAAGGTTTTGGATGTTGACATGCATAAAACCCTTGAAAAAATGCAATCTGACATTGAATCCCCCTGCATATATATGCAGAAAACACGACATAACCCTGCGACAATATAAAAACTTCATATACTCGTAACAGCGCAGTATATATAAAGCCCATATAAAAACACAAGTATTCTTGTAATTATCCTCTCTCCTTTAAAGCCTTAAACTAAAATAATAACCGCTTAAGTGAAGATGGTAAGGTGTTGCAACATATGTATTTACAAGCATAGTATTATCTAAATTTTGTTTAGATAAGTTTTTAGTATGTAACACATCGTGAAACCAATGCTACCCGCAGTATTTTCAGGAAAACACCAGAATTATCATGCTGTAAGCAATGTAAAAATAATCTATTGTGTTTTCCAAAACCATACAAAACTGTGGAATTCAAAACTAATTTAGTAAAAAAGCCTATTAACTAGATAAGGGATTTACTGTTAAAAAGTTATATTATAACACGCCTGTCAAAACATTGTTAAGTTTCTCAGTTTTGGATAATCACAAAAAGACAGTCTCAAATTATATAATCTAATTGTCAAACTATGCTTATTCGTAAATATAACGAATTATTGTGTTCCGAAAAATCATGACATTGTATTTGAAAAATGTTGTAGTTTTAAAAGAATCGAAGAAACGACAAAAATTTTTTTATAAAATATGAAAGTTTTACTAGAATTTTTAATCGAATCACGTACATGTTGCACGCCGTATGCTCGCCTTGCTTTATTTTACCTCAACTCTATTTGGGGTACTTCATTTGACGCATATCTGTGGCTATACCATCCGAAAAACACCCGTGTCGAAGCAAGCTTGGTGTCATACAGTTCCCAACGACAGGCGACGATCGTCCCACACTCGACCGTTTCTTTTCCACGCTTTCCCGTAGTCGCCCTTTTATCAGCCCCGAAGCAGCTATAGACACCGGCCATGCAAATCACCTATGTTTAGCTAATTTACGATAGTTTAACACAACCGACTCGGTTTCCAGACCTACCGTACCCTTGCAGGTAGCAACAAACGCACACCTGAACATTCCAGCCACCTGACACCAAAGAGACATTAGACAATAAGTCGACATAGATATCGCCGGGACACGAAGCTATTACGCGCAAAATAAAGCCTCAAACTGGAACTAAAATTGATTTTAATAAAATGCTAGGTAATGCAAGGTTTCTTGTATGTTATTTTTACTGGAAATCTGATGAACTATACCAACTTCGAAACAAATTTACAGAAATTTTAGAGCCTAAAATTTATAATCAAGAGGACGCATAGTCTACTAGTTTCATTTTACCTAGTAAATTGACTATTATAATTATTGTGACTCACTGTTACTTTAACTTCAGATATCCTTTGAGGCCACCACAGCGACAGATACAGGCTCCGACGATATTGGCTACACAAAGAATTAATTTCAAGTTCGGCAGATGCTATTAATTATGATATCCCGAACTGATGGTTAGTAATCTTTCTTTTGAAATAGAGAATCGTGAAAGTAATTGTCCGCAATATATTGATACACTACAAAGTACTATAGCTGGGCAAATAGAGACGACAAATATGAGCTTGGCTATTATATCGATGCGTTTACGGCAGAAAGAGAACTAGTAAAAACAATGACCTAGCGACCGAGGAGACTTAAGCTTCCAATAGGGATTACAGACAGTTTTTACAAACTTATTAGCCCTAATACTAAATGAGCGACAAACGAAGTCAACAGGTTTCATGAATCCTCACAAAAACGAAACGAAATTTTGTATATCTTTAGCGCAAATTGTGGTTACCTTGAAATCTTAAAATTCGGTAAGCCGTTACTTTGTGCAAACACGTTTCAATCAAAACGTACAGTGACTGTCATAAATTCGCCTTAAATATTTCCTGTTACTTGTTATTATTAATAATGATCCTGTGGAAAACACGTATTAAATACATACCGGGAATTCCATATAGTGTTAATGAAGCCAATAGAACTTAGTTTAATTCAGGTTCAACATTGCTATTATGCCACATCATTTGAAAATAGTTAGCAATAAAAGCTTCCGTAGTCTTTGCATACTCCAATATAAATAGGGCATTGGGCATTAAACCTAATCATAGGAGCACATATATTTCAATGATGTTTCGATAAAATCCGCGTGCAACGCCGATGCTGTCATTTTTATTCAGATAATAAGATTTAGGTTGGAGCAAATTGAAAGTAACTTTTTCACCATCTAAACGCGCAAACTAAAACTGCTGCATATAAATAAAACTATTGTACCTGAACAGCAATCATTCATGCATCATACCACAAATATTAGCATTCTAAAGAAATATATTTGATTTATACATAAATCAGTTTTCGCTGAAAGCGAAATATTTGCAAAACTGTTATCATTGCTTGAAATCTTATAATATTGCATATGTTTCTATTGTCGAGTATAGAATATCGCAATAACATGTTAATGTTGAACCAAAAAAGCTTGTAAAAACTCTGGCAAATATTAGATATTACTTTAATATATAGACTTCGAAACACACAACAATAAAATTAACAAATGTTATTACGGGTATACTAAAACATTTTAAACCAGGTAATTTGTAAACATAACGTAACGCATTCTGTGCAAGAAGTCACCTCTTATCATAAAATTCCTTTGATTGAGTTATATTTGAATTGTCTTATATATTAAAGAAAATTGTACACCGCCCAAATTCAAATAACATTGAGCATACCAGGCTTAAAGCCACAAAATTAGGCGGCTTCCACAGTGCATGTTCAAATAAAACTTGCATTACTGTTTCCTGCCAAAACTGTTCAAGTCGTGGAGTGAGAACATCCTTCTGGCTATACCAAGATGCAATTCTAGGATACGTTAAATAACAAATTACAAATAGTTCGTTGAGAAAGAACTGATATGTGCGATGGGCGGTAAGATTTATGCTATTACATGTGTAAACTCTACATGTTCGGATCCATTTAAAGCAGCAATTATTTCTTCCACTGTTTACGACTAAATCATCGGGCACCATACATTCTCCGTTATAATCAATTACTTTCTTTACAATGCTAATAATTTGCGACCTCAGTTCAAAACTCGGCAAATGACATAAAGTGTGAACCAACTAATTTCAAATGCTTTAGGTACACGAACCTTGATTCAAGGTCGTGCTTTTTGGATACGAGATGTGTGTACCATGGGCTAGATGATGTTAGGAACATAACAATTGATATAGTATGCAGATTATACGCAAAAACGCAGTCAAAAGTTAAGTAAATATCACCAATCATAATCAAACTTTATAGGAACCGCGATATTAACGAGATTGGGACTCAAAAATTCAAAGTTTTGCTCTCTTAGTAAATTTGCTAAACCAATTATCGGTTAAATTTCAGGCCAGAAGTTGAATTACAATTTTTTGAAAATTTTTTGTAAAATTTATGGTAAAATTTTAGGTTAATTAGGTCAGGTTACTTACTTTCTTACTCCCCTTAGGTCACCCATTTTTTGCAAAATTTTCTTCCAATCAGCTTAGTAGTTACCGCGTTATGTTATAGACGGAAACAATGAAACTCGACATAATTTTAGTCCCAAACTGGAATTAATTAACCGCTACTCATGCAAAAGAGACATACAAATAAATGCCTTTACCCATATCCTGGGGGTTAATTGCAATATGTGGTAGGACAAATGGGGAGATTCTATCCGTACACGAGTTGTAGCCGCTGCAACAATATCTGTATTAATGCAGCTACCAAAAAACGGGATGACACAGCCTTGCCATAAAAATTTACAGCTATTAAGCTCGGATTTGGCATACTTAACATGTATGTTGCCTTGGTTAGTATCTATTCAGGATTTGCCTAGTGACAGTTACCCTTGCCTGTAGCTAAAAATGACATAATGATACGTCTGTTTTTGAGTTCAGTACCTATAAGTGTCAAAGCTACACTTTTCCGAATTAACGTTCGGCATAAGCTATGGTGAACCCAACGGTAACAAAAACTCAACTTTCGTGTAAATTAAACAGATATATAACAATCGGTAGCGGATTAGCGGGAATACTCGCCAATACTCTAAAACACATGTGTAACTGTAACTACTTATAAAGAGATTTACTAACCCTTGAGCTGTCGATCAGTTCCGGATTTATAGTAATTACACAGTCATTGAAATTTTTAGCTACTGACCTACAGACGTTCTGCCGAAACAGTTACACGTACAAAACTTGCTGCTAGTGAATATAGAAATGCTGGCGAATAACCTAAGACAAATTCCACATTTTTATAGGAATTGCACCGAATACAACTATTACGTTCAAATCTCTATTGAATTAATAACGGGGTGGCTGTAATTGGGGGAGCTACATTACTAAAGCCATTCTCGACAATATGGGGCGACGTCTGCTCCGAGTAGAAAAGAGCATCACAGACTCACAGCTTATGACACATTGCACGTGAAAACAAATTCAGAAACTAGTTACGCGACTTCTAGCAGCTAGCACAAATGAAACTAAAATGCCGCAACCAAGACGAGAACTTCACAAATCCAGCAAGTGGTAGGATAAAACGTGACAAAAATGGAGAAGAATCGGTAAAAATGTGTCGTCATAGGGGTCGTCATCTTAAGTTAAATAATGAATTTTCCAAATACTTGTGTGTTATTTCAGGCATGTCACATGGTATTGGTTTAGATTTACTTTGTCACTACTATGTATTAATGATATATTTGATGTCAGCACTGCCATTAAATTGCAACATTTATTCGAACGGTCTTAAACTCTACCACGAATGCACCGAATGTGGACCTTGATCAAGCTACTTCATGATTTCAGTATGTTCTCAATAGTTTACAAACTTAGCATACCAAGTTGAATATAAATATTTCAGTGACGAAATATAATATTTTGCACCTGTGCCTACAAAGTATTGTACCACATCTGCGGCCCAACAATGGCTATCTATGGTCATGCTATTCAGATGTCTCCACCAAAAAGTGAAGCAAGCTTTCCCATGTTTTTTTCAACTGAGATTCACAGTATTGAGAGTTCATCCTTTCAAGTTACGATAATATAAACAAGTGTATTTCAAACATGCTAGGTCACAGTTTTCAACCTGTACTATATGAGCATGGAAAGCTTTTCTAGATTATGATGGCAATAGAGCTTCTAAACGCTCGTAAATGCAAAATAGTGCAGATTTCTTATCAATCTGGTCGGTATTTCACAATTTTTGTGCTACAATCGAAACATATGACTGCAATGTGGTCGGTTTTAGACCCTTGTTGGTCTCATAACTTATTCTTCAGCACTGTTACGTTACGAACTTACTAATTTTTATGAATTGCTTCTATCCAATATAAATGTTTGGTAATGCCTTTACGAATGCTAGTAAGCCGGCTATGCCAACTATATGTTTAGAAGATTCTTAATGCCGCATGAACACGTTTCAGAAACAAAATAGTGCGGTAAATGTAAATGCCGTTTGTAAATTAACACTAAATAAATTTTGTTTGCTTGTTTCTCACAGATTAGGCCTAAGAATCGGACCCTTTGCTCAACTCATACTTACGCCCTAAACCACTCCTTCCGTGCCTTTAGTCGTGCGGAAAATTTTGGGTACATTAGCAAAATTTGGGAAAATCTGGGGGCAGAACGAAGGACGTGCAGCAGGCTTGATTTTAAGAGGGGGCGGGGGCACAGCCGACACCATCTCCCCTTTTCCGGGGTGCCTGGATACACCTGTTTTGTCTCATATTGCAATGAAGAGGTTTTCGGCAGGAGTGTACAGTGGTGGGGCGTTTTAATGCTGGTAGAGACAGTTTGATGCATAGGATGAAACGTAGTGGACAGAGCACGCCCGTTTAGTGGACAGCGACGGAGATAGCAAGCAGCTTTAGACCAACCGCTTGACAGTGGGCAATTCTGGCTGTATTTGTGCATAGGATCTTGGTCTGCCGCATGTATTGTTCCAAGCTGCAATGCGACCTCAGCGAGGTCTAGAACTGGTCGTGAGCCACGTGGTTGAACGCTTTTTCTAAATCTAGGAAGGCAAGTTGGATTTTCGCTTTTTCTCACGGTGTTGTCGGACTAGCGGAGCCAAGTCCCGGCACGCATGGCGCCGCTTATTACTTTCCCTGTGACAAATCTACAATGGTTTGTGCTGATTTCAATAATTGATTTGAAGGCGGCGTCGACGACTCGCTTAAAAATCCTCGTTATGTGGCAGCGCAGGCGTATTGGGGGATAGTTGTTGTTGTAATCACTGACGCTGCCTTTCTATTTAATATCCAGATTGTGGTGCCCATTTTCCACATAACCGGCGCAGCGCACGTGTTATTGATCGTGTTAAATAAGTTGGCAATCACTTCAGTGACGTGCCGTCCCAGTACTTCCACGTCTTCGTAGACAGACCATGGTTCTATCCGTCCTTCATCTTCTCGCGACATGTCACCACGGTGGGAGTCATAGGTGTTACGTGTCCGAGAACAGGTTTGGCGTTCGGAATGGGCGGTTGTTCAAGCTCGTCGCTGCCGATTTTATCGAAACAATCTCGGCCTTATCGCATTTGGTGGACGGCACCTCTGATGTTTGTGACCCAACATATTGATCCTGGGAGCCGTGACTTCGAAAGCTAGCTAGCTGATAAATGGGGTTGACATACTCTTCAGGTGGTTTTAGCTCTTCGTACAGCTTAGTGTAGCAGGCAGCCGTTGCACTGGACAATATTCTTGCCCTCTTTGCACTGCACAATAGTCTTGCCAGTCGTTGATCGTGCGAGATTTTCGTCGTTTTTGCAATTCGGCTTTCTTTGCCTTAGTTATATCCTGGACTTCGTCATTCAGCCACCAATCCTCCTCATAGATAAATCGAATCCCGGGCTTCGTTTTGCTCAGCGCTTTAGCAACTACAGATGGGATTAGATCGATTAAACTGTTCCACTGGACTTTCAATTGTTTGACCTGGTAATAGGTGAGGGCTGGGATAAGTTGCATCTTCTTTCGTTGGTGCTACTACTTGATTTTCTCCGGCCCGTTCATGCGAGGTTATAGCTATAGACGTAGCCGAAATCGCAAATTTATGACAAATAGTATGTTTTGGCTAACAGCAATCTTCGACGGAATGGCTTTAGTGTCCATGATGATTTTCCTACCTCGTGGCAGAGAAGGCAAAAATCAATTGTGTTGGACAACCAGATGGTGTGAGCAACTAGATGGGGTGTGCGTGTTTTGAAAAACATGTTGGCCACGATCAAATTGTATGCCTAGGCGCAGATGAAAACTAAAACGACCCTTATTTCTGCATCCAATGTCAATGAATGGGCGACCTCCGATGTCCCGGTGAAGATAGCAGGTGCAACGAGGGAGGTCGTCAGGAATGGAGATTAATTTTAGAAATTTTTTGGAACTCAAAATTTTAAATTTTTTTGGATTTACCTTTTCCTATAACTTTTGCAAATTTTTCCCTATTTCGCACAATTTTTGCTCATTATTCCCCGATTTTTGTCTATTTTTGCCAAAATTTTCCACGCAGGTGGTTGGGGACTACGGCACCGCATGAGAATCAGTCTGCCTCCCACGAGGATCGGTGAGACACCACGCTATGATGGTTTCGAGTCTCATATGTTTATTACGACGGTCATCAAGCGATCGCTGATGCGGGTTGCACAATCCCGAAATTTCTCTCTACAACGCCAACGCCATTTCGATTGTTCTTTGTGCTAATGAGTTTGTGTACGGCGCCATTATCCCGTGCATTGCTACCCATGATTTTCGTTTTTTGAACACAAGTAATCTCGGCACGACGACATCTCAATATATGGGGCAGTTCCCGCTCTTGAGAAGTGAGCGATCAGAGGTTTATCTTGGCTAGTCGAAGCGCCATTTGGTAGATGTGACCGAATTTGGCGGCCGATATCAGCAAACTACTACAGCAAATTCATGAAGTATTTTGCGACATGTCCCCAAACCATTTCGTTGCCGGCATTTCAGACGCTTCGTTCATACATGCATTGACTCAGCTGAGCTCAATATACAGGCTGTCCCACCGATTTGGTAACATTTCTTTTGCCAATAACAGCACCAATTCCAAAGGAAATTAACTGATTTCTACAGCTCCTTCAGATTACAACTCGGTTTTAGTTTGTATGAATTTTATTTAAGTCGCAAAACAAGTAGCGGGTGGGAGTCACTAAAACCGGGACACCCTGGCTTGCAACATATTCTTTACGAGGAATGTGGATACTCTCATTGGATGGAACATTTGCGCTTGGCACCCTAACAAAAATAAGAAACAATATCAAAGACCACGATACTGTGTAAATATCGTACTGTTTCAGTCGACTTTATTGCTGGCTTCATTTCTGCAGCTCAAAGTGACCGGCTGCATTTTCAGCCACAAGCACCAGCTGTTATCAATCCAACAAGATGACTTTAATGAGTGTCTCCAAGGTAAGATCATCGAAAGCTTCCATAATTCTCCCCTTAGTTCAGTAATTAGTAGCCTCTGTAGCATATACCTTCGACTTTATAAATCCTTATAAGAAAACGTCGCAAGGAGACAAGCCTGGAGGCCGACCGCGCTGGCCATGGTAGATTTGGTGAACTCCGTCCCATCCATTTTCTAGGGAGCTATTTATCATGACATGTTGTAATACTGCGGCGAGGTACTGTCTTGCATAAGAATAACGCTGTTAGACACCCCTAAATGTTCGACTTCGGACCGAACCTTTTGTTGTAGAATCTTAAGATAACGTTTGCTGTTCACCGATTCATCAAAGAAGAACGGTCCAATAATCCCATGGGCTCAAATAAACGCCCACGCAATGGTCCTGGATGATTGGTTCACATTCCACTAGCAATTAGGATTCTGCGGTGCCCAATACCGATGATTAAAATCTACCTATCTAGATAAAATGTGCCTCTTCTGAGAATCTTAGTCGGCTGGGTTGGTCTGTACATTCGCTACTGCTCGACCGCGCAAAGGCATGGCGATTGACGTAGTATTTGTCATGCAATTTGCGTATAACCTGAATTTTGTAAGGGTGCCATTATACATCTTTCTAAACTCGTTTGAATTGTTTGACGCGACATCTTAAGCGCACTAGCCGCATGGCGTATGGAAGTGTGATGATCTTCTCGAAAGTGCTACTCTACGCGTTCAATATTGTTGCCGGAGGCAGAGGGCCGGCGCCTATGTCGAGGCGTAGTAACAACGGTGCCGGTCGTCATCAATGATTCGTGTAATTTTCATATAAACCGCCCAAAGTTATACTGTAGATAACAAAACGTGTAGATAGACGGTATTGAGCTTCTTTTATAACCCAATAGACACGCGTTGGAGGTTAAAAACACGCAATGACATGCCGAAACTTGAAAATTCAACGAACCGTATTCGAGCCTGCAGCGGCCCTAGGAGTGGTCTTACAAAAAACTTGAGCGACGTTGTGGATCGCAACGAGCTGATTATGCGTCGCGAGATATTTGCTTCGAAACTGTGGTACCCGCATTTCGCAAAGAACCCTTGAAAACCTGTTTTTTGCTATTTTGACCTGGAAGAATGGGTCGAAGCTGGGGTCTTTACGGTTATACCACCTAGCCCGAAAATCTTTAATTTTAAAGATACTGAAATAATTTTGGTACCACTCGTTTCCAAATGGCAAGTTATAGATAGCTCGCCACGTGGAAATTTCGTACACGTACAGCATGAGTAACACCGTAAACGATAGTGCGCAGGACACTATCACTATTTTCGAAATAAATTTATATGGTGTCCGAATTTATGACTTTTTAAAATGATATCGTAGACACAGTCAAGTTCTATTCAGCGACAACAGCTTTTATGAAATATTCTTGCGTTATAACAATATAATGTAGCCCAAGTTTTTGCAGACACCTTTTACGCAGCACTATTAACAACTAGGTGTGATAACAGCATGAACATGCTTATATAAATTGAAATTTGTTTACAATAGTTTTCCCAGTTTTCCCGCCATTTTATAAAAATATTTAAAATATTGGGTATCGAGGATACCATGGTGTTTTAGTAACATACCATACTATAGTACATACCATGATACATGGTGTTCGTGACACTGTCCTTTATATTATATACTATGTATTTTTGGCCACAGTGCACCATGGTATGGCCGCGATTATACAGGTACAAAAGTTCCACCTGGTGGGCAAATTATAACGTAATCGCCGTATCGCCGACGAAGAGGTTTAGATGTCAATTTCAGCCGATCCAACCCAGTATCACAGGTATACTTCTTCCTATATATTCTATTAAATAACTGACAACCTACGTAAGACACACTAACAAGCTGAAAAAGTCGCCTATTTTTTGTAACATAACAAACTACTATAAGTAGATGTAAGAGGCGAGGTTTTCCTCCCCCTTCTGTTATAATTATTATTCATTTCCTTCTTTAAAATTTGTCTTACCATAAAATTATATGGCAGCGCTCTGCGAACGCTAGTAAGCATGTCGTGCGGACGACGTTTAATGATTATTCATGCTTAAGTCGTATGAACGCGTTTCAGAAGCAGAACGCTGCAGTAAATGTAAAGTCTCGTATGTACCATACGAACTGAATAAAATTTGTATTGTAAATTGCAAAGTATTCATTGAAACAATAAATGAATCTAGTCTTATACAGCTAGTATCATTCCCAACTAGGGAAAGCAAAACCCTTTATCTGATATTGACTAACACTCCATTCCAACTTGCATGCATTAAATGTACAGAAAACTTTGCCAATTCTGATCCCTTTCAATCGATTTCCTCTTAACTGGCGGTAAACAAATTAAGCCTGTAACGGGCACAACAAATTTCGATTTTAAAAACGCTGACTTCGAAAAGATAAGAAACTTTCTAATGTCACTGAATTGGAATGATGTCCTATATTGTGTATTTACTGTGAATGATAAGTATCTATTATTTTACAATATCACGTTGTATTTACATGAATTATTTGCCGAAAAAAACAGACAAGTATCTGAACGCCAAGGAAATAAAACCCCATACACATCAAAATACTTCTACGAAAAAAGGCCCAGCTCTGGAAACGGGGCAAACAAACAATCGATTTTTCTGCGTACAAAGCAATTGCCAAACAATACAAAAAAACAATAGCAAAATTCATAGAGAATCGACAAAGACGTATACTGTGCTCAGATAATCCACAAGCACTGCATAGTTATGTCAGACATCGATGCGGTACCAGTGATGTGATTAGCGCCTTAAAATGCGAAAGACGGGAGTCTTGCCCCAGACGAGACGGCGAAGTGTGAAATATTAGCAAATGCCTTTGCAAGTATTTACACTGAATCTGATGACAATATTCTCGTCTTTAAAACTGAAAACCTTCAAAAACTTTCATGGGTATCATTCACGTCGCACGAAGTTTACTAACGCTCTCAGAGATCAAACCCAAACACAGCCATTCTACAGACGAATTCATGCAATACTTTTTTCGCGAACTTAGGGACGCCACAAGCTTCTCACTATCACATATCTTTGAACAATCTTTTGTAAATGGTATATTACCAGACATATAGCGGCGTGCTGATGTAATTGGATTATTTAAAAAAGGCGAACCAACTGAGCCATTAAACTATCGCCCATTCTCTTTGGTTTCTAATTGTTACGATATCATGGAACGAATACTGAAAACGTGTCTTGTTAATTTTGTTCGATGCTCTAATCTTCTATCAACGCATCAACATGGCTTTGTAGCTAAATGATCCACAACGATCCAACTAATCGAAAGTATATTTGACTGGGCTGCCCGCCTCGATACAGGGTCGTCTGCAGATGTTGTTTATAATGATTTAGCTAAAGCTTTTGACACGGTTTCACACACGAAACTAGCTGAAAAGCTGCCCTGCCTAGGAATTTCTGGTTGCTGCTTTTCATGGTTACAAAAGTTTCTAACAAATAGGAAATTTCACGCAAAAATAAACAATACATTTTGCACTGAGAAAATGGTCCTTTTAGACGTACCTCAAGGAAGCGTTCTGGGCCCTACACTATTTCTGCTGTATATTAATGATCTCATCGACGCAGTTAGCATCTATCCCAATATTAATATTAAAGTTTTTGCAGATGATGTAAAACCATACGCTGCTATGTTATCCGAAAACAGCGTTAACATAAAATTACAAATGCAGCGCGCACTAAATTGCTTTGCGTTGCGAAGAATGGGCCACTAAGTGGCAGCTTTCGATCTCCCCGACAAAATGCCAAATACTGCATTTTGGTCCTAAAAATCCGCATTTCCGTTATTCATTGTTAGAAAACATAGTGTTAGAAACAGCATGCATTAAAGATCTCGGAGTCACAAAGCGACCAAAAATTTAATAGAAATTGCAGAAACATCGTTTCAAAGGCTTATCGCATATCTAATATGTTATTTCGTTATATCGTTACTTGTAACATTGGTACTTTACTACGTTCTTATGTTACCTATGTGCGTCCATTATTGGAATATTCCATCCCAGTATGGTCTCCAGTATACCAAGGAGATATAGATATAGTTGAACGTGTTCAACGGTGTTATACTAGGCGCGTTTATAGCCGTGCGAAAATGGCGCCCGCGCCCTACAAAACACGGTTAGATTTCCTGAACCTTGATTCCCTCGAACTACGAAAGTTGCGTTTTGATCTCTGCACAATCTTCAAACTGCTCAGCGAAAACCAATACCAACTTCATTTTAAATACTTACAATTAAGAGATTTAATGCGAACACGTGGACATTCTCTAAGACTTCGCAAGCCAAAAATAAAAACCAACGTTTTAAGCCACGCATTCCCCATTCGTACCATTAGCGAGTGGAATAATCTGCCCGACACATTGGACGCACAGCTGTTCGTTGCAGCCGCAAACGTAAAAATTTTCAAAAAGCTACTAATGCAGGTAGACCTCAGCAAATCATTAAAATATGATCGCAACTTATAACAGATTAAGTGGTGGTAGGCGCTTCCCCCATTCTGTTAGCTATATATTTACAAGTTTATTGTGAAATTATTATGCTTATATATATTCATGATCGTCTTATATAGTTGTTTTACTAGTACTTGACTTGACTTGACTAATGCAAAGATTTGAATACCATAACTAGGTCAATTTTAAGTCGCCTATGTTCCAGAGCATTGAGTTGGCAATATTTCAAGCGAGTGCGACGAGGGACTGGGTCGAAACCATTAGGGAGAAAAGCATACGTGTAAACTATCTTTGAACACGCTCAAGAACGTCGATATCAATCAGCAATAGTGGTGACCACACCTGAGAAAAATTTTCTAGGATAGGTCAGACGTATATACAATACGCGCTTAAAAAGGAATTTTGGTCACTATGTGAAAACACTGAAATAGAAGGTTAATTTTAGATGAGATGTCAGAGATATTTACAGTGTCATTAATATATACAATAAAAAGGCTATGCCCTAGAACACTGTTCTGTGGTACTCCAGAAGTTACAGACTGGGCCTCGGGGAACTGATCATTTCTTTAACTCGTAAACTACACTATTAAACTCCACTATCCTGCAGGGGAGCACCACTATCAAACTGTATGAGGGCACCAATATCAAACTGGAGGAGCGCACCAATGTCACACTGGAGGCCACAGCAATATCGAACTACAGGAGGCACCAATATCAAACTATATAGCGCATAAATATCAAACTGGAGGTGGCACCAATATCAAACTGTAAGTGGCACCAATATCAAACAAAAGAGGGCACCAATATCAAACTGGAGGGGGTAGCAATATCGAACTGGAGGGGACACCAATATCAAACTGGATGGGATCACCAATATCAGACTGGAGGGATGCACCAATATCTAACTGGAGGAAGCACCAATATCAAACTGGAGGGTGGCACCAATATCAAACTGGGAGGGGCACCAATATCAAACTGGAGGAGGGCACCTACGTTACACTGGAGGCGACAGCAATATCTAACTGCAGGGGCACCAATATCAAACTATATCGGGCACTAATATCAAACTGTAGGTGGCACCAATATCAAACTAGAAGTGGCACCAATATCAAACTAAAAGGCGCACCAATATCAAATAGGAGGGGCCACCAATATCAAACTGGAGACGGCACAAATATCAAAATGGAGGGGCACAAATATCAAACTGGAGTGCGGCCCCAATAGGAAACTGGAGTAGGTCAAACATATGAAACTGGAGGGGGCACCAATATTAAACTGGAGGGGGCACCAATATAAAATAGGAGGGATCAGCAATATCAAACTGGAGGGACATCAATATCAAACTGGAGGGGATCACCAATATCAAACTGGAGCGGTGCACCAATATCAAACTGGAAGGGGCATAAATATCAAACTGGAAGGGGCACAAATATTAAACTGGAGGGGACAGCAATATCAAACTGGAGGGAGCACCAGTATCAAACTGGGAGGAAAACCAATATGAAACTGGAGGGGGCACCAATATGAAACTGGAGAGGTCACCAATATCAAACTAAAGGGGCACCAATATGATACTGGAGGGGGCACCTGTATCAAACCGGAGGGGGCACCAATATCAAACTAAAGGGGCCAATATCAAACTGGAGGGGGCACCTATATCAAACTGGTGGGGGCACCAATATCAAACAGGAGGGGGGCAGCAATATCGAACTGGAGGGGACACCAATATCAAAGTGGAGGGGATCACCAATATCAAACTGGAGCGGTGCACCAATATCAAACTGGATGGGGCACCAATATCAAATTGGAGGGTGGCACCAATATCAAACTGGAAGGGGCACCAATATCGAACTAAAGGGGGCACCAATATCATACAGGAGGGAACAGCAATATCAAACTAGAGGGGACACCAATATCAAACTGGAAGGGGCACCAATATCAAACTGGAGGAGATACCACTATCAAACTGTAAGGGCCACCAATATTAAACTGGAGGGGACACCAATATCAAACTGGAGGGAGCACCATTATCAAACTGGAGCGGTGTACCAATACCAAACTGGAAGGGGCAGGAATATCAAGCTGGAGGAGGCACCACTATCAAACTGTAAGGGCCACCAATATTAAAATGGAGGGGCACCAATATGAAACTGAAGAGGGCACCAATATTAAACTCGAGAGGTCACCAATATCAATCTGGAGGAGGCACCAATATCAGTCTGGAGGGGATCACCAATATAAAACTAGAGGGGAGCACCAATGTAAAACCGAAAAGGCAACAATATCAAACTTCACATTCAAAGTGAAGGGTGCGCGTCAATATCAAACTAGAGGGGACACCACTATTTTAAACTGGGGCGGGGGGCACCAATATGAATCTGTAGGGTCGCACCAATGTCAGACTGGAGGGAGCACCATTATCAAACTCAACGAGCATTATATTGTTGCTACAATACCAACTAGCTGCTTTTGAGGCAGCAATAACTCGACCGTTCTGTGGTTGTGCAACACAAGCCAATATTATTGTGGCACCAATATTTTTGCTTCTGCTATTGAGGGTGTAATAAAAGTCAGTTATTGTAGCAGCAATATTTTAGCTTGTGCTACTGATTGCGCTATGTTTGCAATAATATAGTGCGATGACAAAACTGTTTCCTTACAACACGGTCGCTGCAATATCTTGCGGTGTGCAGTTCGTGCACGCACTTCTCTGTGAATGATGCAGGACAGGACTACAAATGTATCACAGGACCCAGAAAATTTGTCGCAGTATTATACTTAATGGAAGATAGCATTTAATACTATTACCGTTTATGTTAGTCATTCTATTAATGGATCGTCATCACGAGAACGTACATGCAAATATACGCTTAAATTGTGTGGAAAAATAATTATATAATTGTAAAAACTATATGAAAATCACAGTGACGCTTAACGACTTTCTATGACAATGTTTTTATACAAGAACGACGTAATCAGGAGGCCACGACAATAGAAATAAGTGCATAACGATAGTTTACAGACATGAAAAATACAAACAGCAATTGAGTATTACGACATTAGAAAATGCAATTTTTGTAAAGATTTGTAATTGCACAACGCATAAAAACTAGTCTTTTGACTGAACAGACTGCGATATCGAAAAAGACACAGAGATGGAAGATTATCGTTTACGTCGTGATGTGATATATGACCAAGTTGAACTAGCAATTTGTCAGAACAAGACAAAAAATTGCAAGCGGGAGTCATATAATCACTTTATAACGCTCTACAGTGAATCATGTAAGAGCAATAAGCAGTGAATAGTACTATCAAAAGTTCATGGTAAAATTTTGTATAAAAAACTATATCGCTCGGTCATGCTACGTACCGTACCTTTTCCGATAATGTGGTAGTTTTGGCCTTCCGCAACGTCGCTAAACTTCACTGCGGTAGTATCGACGCGTAGTCCAAAATATAGTGTATAGGTTAAGGATATATATGGTAAGCCGTAAAACGACCGCATGATAAGCACATGGCAGTAAGGTTTAGTACAAGTCCATAACCAAATGTTTTGCACCTTGCAATCTACAGTTTTTTATTATGAGTTACTAGAATTAACATGTTCTATTAACAACTTATGTTAGCGTACGCGTGCTACAAAATCGCCCACAATACATGAATATGATTCTGTAAAACGCAATGCTATCGTAAGACCTGTACCGACGCATTTTTGTGCCGATGTGCCTTCTTTACATACCTTGTAGCAAAATAGCATTTAAACAGTAAAGTCGTTGTGGAAAATTATAACCAAACCGATAATCATACATATTCATAAGGAGTTTGTTCGATCCACCGTGGGCGGTCGTCAATCCCCTATCCCGGGAGGTAGCTTGATTTTCCTGGAGGCACTGGCGCAAATCCAAAAAAGTGGGGGGACAGCTACTGGCAAAAACATAATCTGTAATCACGTGCGTTTATTACAGAGCACTAAAAATTTTATCAGTCTAAAAAGTGGGAGACGATTACTTATGTGTCAAAAAGTGGAGAGGATTTTGTCCCGCGTCCCCTCCTATATTTGCGATTATGCCTGGAGGAACCGCTGCTCCACTCCTCACCGCGAGGTTATAGAACATTGTTATAAAAATAGACAAAAATGGAGCAAATTAGCAAAAATGCAGGAAATTAGCAAAAATCGGGGAAAATAAGCAAAAATTAAGATAAATATTGATTCAACAAAACTTCAAAAATTTATCTACCTTCCCTCTCACGACTCCCCTGTAGACCGTCTGATCTCCCTTGGAGAGGTAGGAGGCCACCCCCTTAAAGTCTTGGGATTCCGGACCTAGTGAATGTATGCTGTTTGCATTACTTCTAATTTGTTGCTTGACTTTAGCTTGTACGTTGCTTAACTGAGATTTCTCGTGAGCTACGAAAAAAATTATACTTGTGAAAATCATGCCAGTTTGGCAGAAACATTATTGCAATTTAAATAAAAATTATTCTAAATTATTTTAAAATTTGAGTTACTATGTAGATCTTAATTTTATTTGAGTTCATATTTATGAGAGGTAGGAGGCCACCCCCTTAAAGTCTTGGGATTCCGGACCTAGTGAATGTATGCTGTTTGCATTACTTCTAATTTGTTGCTTGACTTTAGCTTGTACGTTGCTTAACTGAGATTTCTCGTGAGCTACGAAAAAAATTATACTTGTGAAAATCATGCCAGTTTGGCAGAAACATTATTGCAATTTAAATAAAAATTATTCTAAATTATTTTAAAATTTGAGTTACTATGTAGATCTTAATTTTATTTGAGTTCATATTTATAACCTTTATACTTTATATTAGCAAATGTTCATAATCTTCAGTTTTAGGTAACATGTATTTGGGTATAACAGGCAGCGAGGATCTAAAAGTTCGTCCATTGTTGACTGCATTATATGTGTTCCATTAGCTACAGCAGATTTTCATTATTGATTTTATGATCCTGATCACTAAGACAATAATAGAATTATAAATCTATTTTCGAAATCACGAAAGAGCTGATATTATTTAAGATATCACAGCCATGATGCATTGAAGTTAGAGAGTTGCAAGTTGGAGGACGTTACATTTTATTGAAAAACAAAAACCTAAATGACGGACATGAAGTAATACATGCAAATAATTAGTCCCATCAACTGTTGTGAAGCGAGCATCTCTCGGCGTTTGAAAAGCTTGCGGTGGACATAACAGAAGCTGATGCTGTGCGATGTTAACACACAAATGTTTCAAAAAACTATAAAATCTCAGCTATTAAATTGCAAAAATCTAGCGTCAATTTAAAAGAAAACAGTTTCGATTAAAGGCACGTTTACTGGTGTATTGCGATTCTAAATTAATGAAATCGCGTTCCATAGCGGCTAACATGACCAGTCGTATGTCCGATACAGCCAGCCTACCAACCGCATTATATTAATGCAAATAAAACATTAAATTTACACGTACTTCTCCCGAGGACCCAGGGGGAGGGGAGAGGGGGATTGTGGCTGGGAGGGGGCTAAATTTTTTAATGTCAACAATTTTTCCTAATTTTGCTAAATTTTCTCCAATTTTTCTGATTTTTGACAATACCTATTTTGCATTATTCTTCTCATTTTAACAATTGTCGCGTAATTTTTCAGGGCGGAGGTAGGTTGGTTGGACCACATCGCAGAAGGTAGGGGCTCAATCACTTGGCAGGGGAGTGTGGCACCACCCCCCCCCCCCTTTATATCCAATGCTTAAGGAGGTACGTATAATGAAATTCTATACGTGTTAGTAATATTGGGAACAAATATAAAAGTTATCAAATTTGGGCGTACATTGGGTGCCGCTTTCGTTGCGATCGTATGCGTTTGAACAAATTGCTCACTTGAGGAGTTATAAAAATTACGAATAATTGACGGAGGCAAGACGAGCCACCGAAGGTGGCGAGTCGCAGCCGGAGGCGTACATTTAACTTTATATATATCAATATACTAGACGTAAAATTTCAATTTTCTCTGTGACTTTTTTTTTGTTTGTCACAGACAGGTCTGCAGGTTGAACGCCTGGGCCGATTTTAGAAATTTTTTTCTTCGTGTTGCATATTCTCTTGCGGAGTGCCCTTTCATTGAGCACTTTTTTCTACGAAAATTGCTTTGTACTCAAAATTAAGCAAATGTTGCTCAAACTTAGGGATTTTTGCCATTTTTTCAGCTTTTTCACCGCATCTCGACAACCGTTCGTGCTATTTCGGCGACTTTTTTACATAAAATGTATTTTCACGTTTTCTAAACAGCTGTATATAGCTGATTGACGTATTTCATCTCTTTCCTTAAAAATTAAGCAAATTCTCTTAAAATTGATTAGGGAAACCTAAGTTCATCATATCTCGACAACCGTTCGTGCTATCTCGGTCATTTTTTGACATAACATGTACCTTCACGTTTTCTAAAAGACTATATACGAGTGATCTACTTACCTTTATAAATTCTCTTAAAATTAAGCAAAGACTCTTAAAAATGAGTGAAAAATTATTAAGTGTGTTATAACTTTTGAATGACTCGGCCTATTTGGACTAAATTTCATTGATGGGTACAACTTGATAGATGTATTGTCATTCTACTGTATTACTTTTAAACTGTTACCAAAAATGTTAGAAATTCCACAAGCTGTATGCACTATTCACGCCGTTGTTAACCACCATGCCTCCGTCACCCACGTTTACGTGTTACTAGTAATGGAGTAAATAACTTCATAATCTAGCGTAATTTGGTTAGTGTTCTCGCAACCATTACGACAAATATCTTACAACCCGAACAAAGTATGATGCTGTAAAGCAAACAAGTTGAAAGAAGAAGATGTTTCGTTCAGTGTTGCCACTTGAGTCAAATTTTAATTTTTCAGCTTTTACCTAGCGATTACATACTTATCTTATATAATTAATAGCAATTTCTATCGATCTATGTTATAGCAGAATGACTACTTTACCTATTTATGCAGGGGTGCCGCACTCAATTCGTATGTGGGGGTGGACAACTTCAAATGAGGGCGGCCATAAGGGAAAATTGCGGCCACCCTTTTGCTGCTTCCTGATAAGTTATTTTATTTTTATGATGTAACCGATTGATAATAAGAGAAATTACCTTTCGCTGCAAAAGTAGACTCGTTTTTACCAAAACGATACCTTAACCTTTGAAATAATTAGATGGTTTACACAATATAATGCGCCAATATTTTTGCGGTAACTACTGATTTTGGAATTATCAAAACATTATCCAGTTCATCGTTAACTTTTACTTCGCGAGCTATTAATTTTCAAACATATAGCGAAATGTTATATATACAATATTTTTCTACTCTTTTACACATTAACACTCGATGCCAAACTTTAATAATACCTAAATCTGCATTATAAAATGACGAAATTGAAATGTATACTTATCTAACACTTGAACTCAGGTATGTTTGACAGCGTATTATAGAAGTTGCTAAGTTTATTTTCCAAAGCGTAAATTCTTATACTAAAACCCTACTTTTGACAGCCACCATTAATGCGCCCGCTGTAGCTGTTACTTTCAAGTTATTCACAGAAGCAATATAATTCCGTTCACGATATTGCTTGAAGTGAAAGTTCAGCAACCGTAGCTATATGTCCATGATAGTCCTCTCCAACTAAGTTTATAGGATTGCGAGTGCATCTTCAAAATGCATCTTTCACACATTCGGCGCCCCCTAAGGACGAATAAAGTTACAATCACAAAATCTAAACGGAATTTGTTCGAAATCAAAACAAATATATCCTTAATTTGTATTTGCGTTTTCCTCATCTGAACACATTTCATAGTTTAGCATTAATTGTGTTTCTGGCCAATTAACGATGAAATCAACTATTCAAGATAATAAATCCTCAGACATTCATATTAGAAAAGATAAAAAATTAAGAAAAAATTATGTTAAGTTTTGAACAGATTCTGTTCAGACCTTAAGTTACAAATTTTGAACTGAAACTCGTAACTTCTGGACACACTTTAGTTTTGTTGTCATTTCACGTCTTGTGGCTTATGATCTATTAAGACAAGTTCCATATCACGCCACATTGTACGATAACACTTCAAAACAAACTATGTTTACAAACTGCAATACTAGACAACATTTCTAATGTAGCCGGAAATGGCATTGCCTCCGTCATAGATACATGTCGGACAAGTAAGATTTTGCGTAAAATCAATAGCTCAGCTATGCATAACGAGCATAACGAGAGTAAGTAAATGTCATACAATGGTTGTTGAAAAAAATTTCACTTATCCACATTTGATCATTGCTACAGAATAACGCTGAGACTGACGGCAATGTCATTCTGTTTATAAAAACGCATCTTTAGTTTTTATACTAAACACATTGCGTGCAAACAATAATTATGTGACAAAACGCGACACGCAACAATTATGCAACATGTTAGTGCAAATATGACACTACATTGAGAACTATTTGTGCAACTCAATTATGGAAAGATTATATAATAAACGTCATTTGTATCGATTAAAAAATAAGAAATCTTGAGTGCACCTTATTTTTTATTTTATGATCGTCACAACATGGTGGCAGCATTATAGGGAACAATGCATTCATGATTGGATTTGTTTTTCGGGGTGAGAATTAGAGATTAGCGTTCATTAAGTGCATAACTTTGGATGTTGGTGTTTAAAATTCAACGAAAACTTTGAAATATTTTTTGTGATCGTTTGAAAACTTGATAGTCATTTTGAGTCATTTTTTGCAATAAATGCTGATTAAATATTTAGATCGTGATTTCAATACATGTCACTACGCGTATGGGGAGCGTTTTCAACTCAAGATATAAGGGGTCTTGCAACAACAACCATACATTATTTTTACAAAATGAGTACCATGAGGGTCAGGTGCCAAAAATTGTATTCTTCATCGTGGTATGTATGCCAAGACATATCGTATTCCTAGTCGCGATAAGTCTAGCTACGCTACGAAAGCGTCACATCTTTAAAACCATTCGTAAAGTCGCTTTAAAGTTGTGAAAGACAATTGAAATTTATAGACAACAATCAATAGCTTTTAATTATTTGAAATATTTTTAATTATCCCAAAACTCTACAAAATTGTGCTAATTGTGATATGTGCTATAGATCGTTTCTAAAATGAAATATATAAATGAAATTCAATAATGATTTTGAGAAAAAATAATTTGACTTTGATCAGTAGTTTTAAAGAAGATACTCCTTTCACGATACGCATAAAAGGGATAGATTAGTTGCATGATCTATTAAAGACCTTTTGAGTAGGACTAATCAAAGTAAGATTTGTTACCAAAAATAAATGGCCTATTAGCAATATATTATCATTAAAAATTTGTATTTCATTTGAATCAGTACTTAACTTAGCCGTATAGCATTACGGCTTACATGGGTTATATACATCAAATTACACTAAATTAAATTTTCTAAGTGATGAAATTACCACGTTTTACTAAAACAACGAATCGATTTACGAAAAGCTCCATTACAATTTCCACATACTAAGCCATATGTTTTTACAACGGTTCCGTCGCAAACAAACGGGCAACTAATAGAGAGGTACCATCATGGACCGATAGAAACTTACAAGCTAGTTTAGGTCATTTTTACCTGGCAGATGAAGTCGAGATAGGAAATTCTTTACGAATATTAGAGTTCTAAGTGGACACTCAGCTTCTTTCGCCCGCTCTGTTTTAAATATGTTGAAAATTATATATTAAAATTAAACTAAATCTTATCGGTTAAAGTATATATGTACAGAATTAGCGCGAAGAGTTGATGAGTACCACTTAAATATTATTCGGCTTGCCTAGGAATAAAAAAATTTTCCTTACTTTGAAATATTAAACACAATGCGACATATGTTCGGTCTCATCCTCCCGAACACGAATTTGTATGACATACGATAGGATCTCGTATTTCTACTAGTAGTCAAGTGAAAAGATGTAGAGAATCATACGTTCAACTTCAATAATGGCGATTAGGCCAGATTATTAGATGGGAAGAGGACGTCGAAGTGCACCTAAATTGAGCTGTGAGTTTCATAACCAACCCATAGACCCAGTGAAATCCATTTCAGCTTCTTTGAAAAATAAATATACTCTCAAAACTTGTATTGGAATTGATACAGTTAAGTAATGTGATCGTTGGCCGCCTATTTAATAATTTCTGATTTGATTTTAGGCTAGCGAATAGCTCAGTTTGGTCGCATAGTTTAGAGATAAACTACTACCAAAATATTCTTCCATGTTATCTATGGATCCTCCATAATTAGGAATCGTACTTATTATAATATTTTTCGGATCTTGGAAAGTTCCGTCAATCATCAGTGGGCATATTAGCCTGCTTCAATAATCGTAGATATAATATATAGCCCGATTGGTTCGAATCAGAGATGAATACACGGTAGTGTCACGTAGTACGGTTTATTGTTGCCCCTTTTTGCAGGATAGTATGAATGCAGAGCCATAGACTGCATACAAACTGGCAAATATTAGTATCGTAATATCGGGATCTATAAATAGAGAGGACAATTTCCGTCGCACGACTTCGGCGGTCAAACCTACCATTTATTTTGTGACTAATTCAATTTCCGAGTAGCGTATGCAACGATGCAGAACGACACGACAATGAGTTAAGAGTCTAAGTTTAATCTGCAACACAGTACTTAGCTCAAAGCATCAATTCACAGAAGTTTTGCATGATCCAGGTATAAAACGATTCACTAAGTGAATTGTTACAGGTCAGACTTAAATAGTTCCAAAATTGTGTCAAAACAACTTTTACATAATCAGGTTAATTAGCGAATTTGAGTTAACACCAGTTGAGTTGATATGTTAGAACATGTGAGTGTCGCGACGTATAAATGCGACATTGGCGTAATGGAGTGTATAATAAATGTCTAGCAGCAGTATTACGGAAGTATTTTGGTTTTTATATAAAGTAGCATGTCGTCGTCATTACGTAATTCACATCGATTTTCTCCTTAAATGTATAAGAGTTATCATTATTTACAATTATCAACATAAAATTCGCCGGCTTAGAACTGTGGTAACGAACAGCATTATAACAGAACCTTTTTTGGGTATACAATATGTAGGAAGGATTCCTTAATGAAATATCTTAAGCTTCACCCAAATTTCTAGATCAAGATTTGAAAGCTAGCTTAAAAACTGTTTGACTAATATTGAGTGTAAAATCTCAACGTCACCGTAGAATTGGATTTTATAAGCCTTAATTAGCCAGTGGCTCAAGGATAAAAACAAAATTCATAGAAGAAAAGAAATTTTTGACACTTGAGACATGTACATAAATTTGGCTTAAAACCAACGTCGATCACGACACAGCAATCATCATGGTATATATTTTTATTTGCGTTCTCACTCAAACAGCGGCGTGATCCGAATTTTTAAACGTACATTGAAAATTATATTTTTAATTTACGAAATAGGTACAAATCAGTCAAAATCGGTGCAATAATCTTTGATACCCTATGTCAACTTTTAGGCAGGCCCAATTTTGTATTCTCCCCTCCCTAAGAAACATTATTTCATGATTAAAACGTTCTTACTAAAATTATGACAATATTAACATTCTCCCACAGGTGGGTAGCTTATTCTCACAAAGGGGTGGTGGTTGTCTCATCCTCGGTAGTGCGATACCTTCCCACATCACGTACGAACACTTATCGACACATCTCATTTCGATATACATTACTTTTTAACACTAATTCAGAATCTAAATTTAACAAAATTCTATATTTTTACGTAAATACTAAATTTATTAAAGATTTCTAATTTCTTCAAGTTCGGTGAATTCCTACCCTAGCACCGGTGGTATTAGGCACCTTTCCTGGACTACGAGAGCCCTGAATTCATCACTACTCCACTACCACCTAATATTACTATTTGGAATATTTTAACTCTTTAAACCAACCTTAAAATTTAAACTTTACTGTTAATTTAGTTTCCAAATTTCCCACAATTTCTTAAATTTGTAAAACTATCTAACTGGGCTCTGTCAGTCCATCCCTCGTCTTGAATCCTATTCTATTCCGAGTAAATGGTCCCATTTTATCCACCAAAAATTCCTACAAATTTATTCCAAAATGTTAATAAATAATTTTCAAAATTAATTGATAATAAAAAAATTGTTCAATGATGGTATATACCCAGTATGGCTGAAGTTTTGACGACATTACGACGTAGTTTTAATTTGTTTGCTCTCTAATATAATATATGTATTTTTCATTGTATATTGCTTTTGAATTTTCTTTATTTCCTTATATCACGAGTTTATGCGATTTTAGTCTATTCCTGAATATTTTTCTTATTGTATTATAGTATTAATATTAAGTTACAAAATATGATTATTATTTTGATTTGCTCCTATCGTGTTCGTATGCCTTTTCTAAAAGTTTTCCATGGTTTCGAGATACACAACTTAGTACCATCTACGAATATACAAGTTGAAAGTCCCTGATATAACCATACAGTCAATGTACAGTCACGTACTGATGTTTATAGTGAAGAACACGTAGACACAGATACACCCTCATTTTTATACCTAGTGAACCAATAGTGACTTCGCAGGAGGTTGCCTGCGATATTTTTCAGGATCCCTGCCGAGGTGGCGAGATTGCCAGGCGCAGTAAGACCTGGCAGAGTGGTTATGGAAGACCACAAAGAGAGCAGCCCATCTCTTAAACAGGAACCTCTGGGTGGGTTTGGTCTTTCACCCTTTCCGGTGCCGTTTTTCCACCTGTTGGTTCCATGCTGTCGCACCATGGGCTGCTCTATGGTCGAAGGCTGCATTGTTGCAAGTATGCTCTAGGGCGGGACATAACTACCTGAATTATGTATTCGCGCAAGCCTTGCCTAGGGGTTAACCAGCGTGCAGACCGGGTAAATTATACGCTTAGGGGGCTAGGCGGTTATGGTCCAACGCCCACGTTCTATTTAGGAGAAGTGTTGTGTCACTTGCCTAATCTAACACTAACACATAAACATTGTATTTCAATTTTTCAGCTTTACGAATTTCACGAAACTGTCAGTTACAGTTATTAACTTCAGTAAATGCATCCTCAAATGCATGAACATTGTTAAAATATTGTGTGGTTATCGTCCCAAAACTCATATAAAAATTGCTACGGTTACATAATGTATATATATGCGGGTCAGACTTATTCCGTATTACTGATGCCATTTATTGCCATTCCAATATCTAGTGTACAAAGCTAGTTCGTTATTAAGTCTTCATACATTGTTGTTTGCTGCTAACATTTACTGCCGTATATCTTCCAATTTTTCAATTAACATTTGGCATTAAAATTTTCTACAACATGTCTCAGTGTTATTAATCCAGTTTGGGCCGATTCTTATTTGTTTATTAAGTTTTGTTATTTTGCCTTAAGGTGCAAGTCACCGGTAATTTGCGTACTTACCTGCTGGTTTTGTGTTACTTAATCTAGGGAATGCGCTTATATACGACTCAGTGGTGCTAGTCACTAACTTTTGTGTTTTAATCTCAAGGAAATATTGAGCGTGGCAGGGCCACTACAATGCTTGCCTAATCCGATCTTGGATAACGGTACTGGGTAAACGGCTATTTGAAAGTATTGCTCTAATGCAATCGTGGATACTTACGCTTGGTTTGTAATAACGGCGACGCAGCTGCATGGCGCAACTTCCTAACACCATGCCCATACGACCCCGGCTATCGTAACCTCAAGGGCGGACCGTGAATGCTAAAAATCTTGACCCTATTCTTCGTCAGACCCAAGAAGCTACGGAGCTTATCAGGCCGCAAGCGTGTGGTCCGACCCCACCCGATTGGTTGTGCACGTGTCTAGTCTCTGGTATGATTCCTGAGGTCCCCCAGGGAGGCTAGCACAGACACCTGCTCACAGCTCATGGAGCTTAGCCGTTATTCCCATCTTAGGCTCATCGGAAGTTGTTTAGATCTAATTAGTTGTGTTAAATGTTGGAAAAAAAGTGAAAATGTCCTTAGAAATTTGAAGCTCAAGCTGATTTGCCTAATTAAGATCTTGATATGCTCCGTGCTAGAGCATTGTAGCCTATGTGGCCCCCACAGGGTTCCGACAGGCCCTGGAAGTTTAATGTCGGATTATCAATGGCGTGGCCTGCTCCCTTCAGTAAATTCTATATCGATGTATATAGGGTAGATTCCTAGGGAACTTTTCGAGTTATCGCCGTGAACGAGTTAAATTTTTGCTGGAGTGCTCTTACTATTTATTCCTTGGTTCCAGTAGTAAAACGAAATAAATGAGTTAGAAGGCCATGCTCCTCAGGGCTTGTGACATTCGCGCCCCCAAGCCGTGACGGGCAGAGCTTGCTCGTCCGTGCGGACACATCAGCAGTCTCCTATCCTCTCAGAATCAAGTAAGCGGAACTCCGAGTTTGTGAAACAAAGTTCATTACAACGATCAATAGTTTACTATCAGGACGAGTGTTCCTTATTCAGTTCGAGAAATTTGGCAGAACCCGCAACTAGTGCTTTGGTTCGTTAAGTCAGGGCGCAGGGCGCTAGAGGGGCAAATATAAACGGAGCATGCTGATATCCGCGCGTGCGCGGACTAGGGGCGGTTGTCCCTGCGTCAGCTCAGCGTTAACAAATCGAACTAATCAACTGTGCGGCGCAATAAGCAGGGGCCCTAGAGTGCTTCCGAAATTGCTCCTAAACGCGTGCCACCTGAGGTGACGAGTCTTCGCACGCAGTGACGGAAAGGCGGTGTCCGAGTCTGACTATTAAAGCACTGCAACATAGCGGGGTTGCTACTCAGGGCAATGCCGACGGTAAAGTATTATGCGGGGCGTCCAACAGTTTACTCTAGATATACACTCGCAGTACTGCCTACACCTGGGTTCATTCTATCGTATTTGACGACCTTACGTACCTAACAGTACAACTGACCGGACGGGAGGCTAAAGAAGAAGAAAAAGGGGATTAATTTGTCACTTTGGAGCAGGGGAAGGCAGTCGTGACGTTAAATGCCATGATACACCCTTCTAGATAATTTTCGGGGCAGCCCCCAGGGGCGAGCTCTGCTGAATGATTTCAATTTCATTCCTCCGCTGTAATTTGGGTGGGGGCAAGTTTTACGGGCTGGACGCAGCTAGCCGAGGGGCAAATCGGCCTTATCTCCTACTCTTGGGGTCGTTTTGAACAGTCGGGCCAGGGGCGATCGGCCTCGGACGCATCCGCGTCTTTTTCTCTTTCTCGCCGTTTGTTTTCCGTCTCGTTGTTACCTCTCTCTACCGAGGTTTCTTTTCCTAATACACTGCCATGTTGCAGTATTTTAACTGCACTATTGCGCAGTTGAGTTAACACCGATTTATTAGTCGATGTTACTGTGTTACTATGGCTGACTGCTTAGAACTGAAGATTCTGCGGCGGGCTTAAATTCACCGTGTAGGATCAACTCATGATACGGGAAAATGAACAGGCAAGCATTAAAACTGTGAAAAGCTGACTCTGAGCAGACATGATACATAGCCCAACGCGCAAACCGAGACAAAACCAAAAGAACCAAACTCAGCGATCAACTCGCTCCAAAGAAAACGTGTGGTTTTGCACTTGCTCGGTTTGGGGCCTAAATGGCCAGAGCGACACCTCTAGTTTTCTTTATCGGGGAGAAGAATAAATGTTTTCCATTTTTTGGCGGCGGGAACACGACGGGGTTTTCCCGCAAGAGCACTAACCAGCTATCAGTTTATTTAAAGATGTTTATTTTTGGACATTGGTCTCGAGAGAAGACCACATCATTATATTATTGTTAACACCGGTAGTCTTAATTGTTTTAACAAAGTAGTCATTTAGGGTCCGAAACTGGTGTATTACCACTAAACGAAGCATTATCGTCACCGATCGGGGTTGGCGAAATTTTGAACGGTTGGGGGCCTTATTCCCCTAGCTCCTTTTCGATCATGCGGGGTCAGGATAGTCGCCTAGTATTTTCTCCGGTCAGTCGTCCTGGCAAGGTTTGGGTTCGACTGAAATGCCTACCAGATTCATCTAAGCCCTCTAGAACCAACGTCGAATATTAATCAAATCGAGACGACTCCTAAACAGCATTCCGTGTAGACCGCAAACACCTTAAGCTCAAGCTGGCAAGCCTAGAATTTGGTTCGTCTTTTGTGAACCCAAATTTTCTTAGCTCAGTAGAATAAAAGAAATTTTAAGGGCTCCCTAAAGCCCGACGGAGGCTAGTACTCCGTTCCTAATATGCGCTTCTGTCCAAGCTCAAACACGGCATGAGCATTGAACAATCCACTACGCTACAAATCTGGAAAACCATCAAAACAAATCAGTGAACAAGTCCCTATTTTGTGGCGTGCACGTTCAAGAAATTTTGCAGTGGTCGGCTCAGTAAAATTCCACAATCCTAACTCAAAAGCAGCAAGTCATGTAAAACCTGGACGAGAAGCGTCCATTTGGTTGTGCCCTACCTAAGACCACGGGAAATCAGAAAGACTTCGAATTGGTTGATCAGTCCTCACAGTGCTCTGTACTGGCATATCCCGAATCGCCTAACGTCTCCTACGTCGGAACTCGATATTAATGATTGATTCCAGGAAAGGTTGTGTGTAGCATTTCGGTGGGAACCGGGAGGGTTAGAACCTGAACGGGAATGTTTCTTCCTATGGCCGAGGGACGCGCTATATTCGGAAGGTAACTAAACGAACGGCCTGTTACTCTTCAATTGACAGGGATAATAAACCCCTGCTGTCGCTAGACTGTCCTCATACTTACGAACGTTGATCCTTGGGGCAGCACCAGCTGAACCCCCTTCGCGAGGTATACGCATACGCGGAAATCTTTCGTCCATCGAGTCGATCCGAAGTAAAGCGAAAAGCGAAAAACCAGTGCTACATGAAAACCTTAAACACAAAATGATGCGCTCTCAGTAAAGTCGACCGAACTCTGCGCTATCGAAGTCCAACTGATTCCAAGGGTCGACGCGTTGGTAGTCGCCTCAAAATTTCTGGCTATATGTTAGGATGGCGGTTTTGTCGCTGTCCTATCGTTGGCGGTTTCTTGACGCCCACTTTTTCGGGTTTTCGTTCAGTGTCCAATTGGGGACACTTCCGGAAATTCAAATTTTGACGGCTACCGTAAGCCGTCGATGTCCTTAGAGAGAGTCGGCTTCAATTAGATTTGCCGACATCAAGTTTGAACCCTCCGAGTACTCGGAAGTTAACCATCTGCGATTTTAGCCCCAATTTTCTCATGAAATCCGAGCTTTTAAGCTTTAACTTCCTACAATTAAGACAGGATATTAATCGAAATTTGAATCTTGTTTGTTCAGTTTCCTGTCCCAGAGTGGTTGGGTCAACATCTTCGACTTCCGGAACACTCGATCTCCAAAGATTTTGAATTTATTTGCTCTCTTTTCCTTGGTCTAGCCGCCAACTCGTCGTCCCACGCAACGACCATCAATAGCTGAAGCTCTAATTGGTTGGCGACCCTATCTGCTACGTCGCCTTTGTGGTTTCGACTTGCCGCCCTCCTAATTAAGGTAAATTTAACTTAGCAGATGACCCTCGCTCATGAGGCCATCGTGAAACATCGAGAAAAATCGAACTTATTTGACATTTTCATGCGAATGCCTATGTTTCCAAGTCTCGCCGGGGGGGGGGACCGACGACGGGAAAACGTCCGTCTCGAGGCCAGAGACGTAGCAAACTCCAATGAGTTCCCAACCGGTCGGGGCCATACTCCAAGGCCCCTAGGGTCCGCGGGAGGGCTTTGAAGTCATCCCCCGTTCATCCTAATCGTCCGTATTTTGTCCGTCCGTAAAACTCTTAAATTTTAGCTCGTTTTGTACGTCTTGTCCTTGTCCGTCCGATAGTGTTCCTGTCCTTATACATATGCATACATACATATCAATATAATATATATATATACATACAAACACATACATCTACACACACGAACACAAATACATACACTACACACAGTAGACACTATGGCGTCCTGAGCGACAGAAAGGTCGCTCAGTATAAACACACACGCACAACACGCCAACAACAACTACAACAAAACGACCGACCAAAGCGTCGATTAGAAAGGGAACGAGGACAAGAAAACAAAAGGACAACGAGGACACGACGAGGGCGTGGGAAGGGAAGCGGGACAAGGGGAATGTCGGGGGATTTTCGGGGGGCTGGGGTTAGATTCGGTCCCAGGACGAAGAGTGGACTCGATCGGTACCAAACACGAGGTGGGAGGACGTAATAGCGGGTCGGGACCCACTTATGGGTTCCGACGTACATAAGTATGGGGAGCTTTAGCGGGTTCTTCTGCGTTAACAGTTGGGCAGAGCGACACCCGCCGGGTATCGTTAGACTCGCCGTCAAACGGAGATTCGAGTGATATCGCTGCCGGAACGGCAGAGGTAAAAATGGTGCTTAAATCATGACGATTAGAGAGAATGGCGGCGAAGGTAGAGGCGATTTCGTCGAGCATCCCGCGTTAACGGGGCGGCGGACGGAGGCCCACCGGGTTTTTTGGAGATGTCTCGACGAGGGGCGGTTTGCCTACTTTCGAGTTAGGGGTAGGTTTTTTTGGATGTTTTGTATCCACCTATAGTCGGTACTCCGCACTAGGGGCACTTCGGCGGTTTACTGCGGGCTAGCGTGAAGTCGGGCAGAGGCCCGCCGTATATCGCTGTGTTCGACAGGAACAGGCGAATTGAATGAGGGGTCGCATGTGCACATTTAAAACCAGGGGTCGAGTATGAAGTTGATGCACAACAGACGCAATTTTACGCCGTATTTCATAGGGCGTTATAAACAGCAAAATGACTCCTATAGCAACGGAATGGTTGATCAGGTCAGGACCCGCCTGGTCTCATTAGATGTCTCAATGGGTAAATTACGTAGACTCGATGATTCGATGGTGAAAATAAAGACCAATTACTAGGGCGCGGGTCGAGCAATCTCGGGGCGGTAAAGGGCGCTGTAATAAGGAAGGATCCGTTCCTTGGGGGTGGGCAAAATAGAAGTATCGAGGCGTAAAAAATCTAGTAGTACACACACGCACATATAACTATATATCCTTATATATGACCAAGTTTATATCCTCTTGGAACCATGGTCGCCAGTCAAACATAGCGTAAGTAACGACTGTTAGTTGAACGTTCACCTGTTGGTCCCCCAGATATCTTGTGAAATCCTCCAGCAATTTGTGACATCTTGACCTCGTTCGAAAACCCTGAAAATTCTCTACCGAGAAGTACTCGGGGCATTTTCGGGAAATCTCAATCGTTTGACGGTTACGGGCCGATAAACAAGCCCGATGCCTGTTGGTTCCAAATATTCGGAAACTACCGTAACCCATTTGTTTCAGCTTATTGGCGCGACCATAACGCTACATGAAGCTTAGCACCGGTAAGATCGATACTCTTGATTTTGATCACTTCCCGACCCCTTAGATTGTTAAAGACCTCCTATTCCCGGACGGTCATAACTGTCAAACTTTTAACATACAGTGGCGGCTGGTTGGGGTTCGGCGTGGTTCCCATTTTCTGTCGGCATAGTGTTCAGTCTCCTAACTCAGTTAAATCGGCCTAATTTTCTCTATTTGGTCCAGCCTGCTGCGAGCAAGACTCGTCCCGGTGCTCAAACAAAACACAAAGGTAAAAAGATAATGATTATGACAAACAGCAACAAATTATCATACATGACATGAAATGGTAAACGAACCAAATTACGTTACACAGTATAAACTGATAAAAATGGACCCGTTTATTTTACGCGACATGAAATAACAAGCGAACCAGATCATGGTACATAGTATAGAATGATAAAAATGAACCCATTTATTCATTTACACGACATAAAATAATAATCGAACCAGATTATGGTACAAGAGATGACATGATAACAATGAACCCGTTTACTTTTACACAACATAAAGTGATAATCAAACCAGTTTATATTATACAACCAGAAACGATGAAAGCGAGTGGTAAGACAATGTCACCACTGGTTCACAGTACTGGTGCCTACCTAATTCCCCGAGTAGGTTTGTAGGGTTCCCAAATAATTTTGACATCGAAATCAATGAAAAGGTGCGTAACGGGCCCGGAACGGTCCTGTTACATTTTTAATACTTTTCTTTATTTTTAGATGACTTGTACATATCTAGTAGTTTTAGCGTTCTGCTGCAATTCTACGAACCTCTATGCTAATATTACCATCCTTAAAGGTAAAGAACGGATATTTTGTTTAATTTTACTACCAGTAAAAGGGCTGACTATTTACGTCATTGCAATATCTGTACCCTTGTCTAAGCTCTGGGATTTCTACCGATTTGTAATTTTTGCACACAAACCCAGCCTCAACCCCTGTTTTAACTCTGGCCGCTTAGTCGAGCTAAGACAGAGCTTGAAGCCTTCAGAACTAAATAAAGTTCACCCTGGAATACTCTATAACGGTTTTGTCTACGTGCACAACGATGGTTAATTGCGCCATTCTAAAACTTTTGAAATTTTCTAGAATGGCCAAAACTTTTACAAATCAAAATATGTTGAAGCTGTAAACCGGTTTACCCGAACATTGTATAGCAGTGTAAAATTTCAGGAGTAGTTGCTCAAAATGGTGATACCGCTTATTGGATCACTTCATTGCAAACCCTAAAACGGAATAAAATTATCGAGCTATGGTCATACCTTTTTCCACTTCAAATTCTGACCTAATAAGGTAGCAAAATCTTTAACTTAACTATTAACCCTAACTTTAGTTTTAAAATTTCGTTTTTACTGCAAATATTCAGCCGGGTCCGGTTTCTCGAGCATGCCCCGGTGGTGTTACTTAAGGCACGGATACTCGACTACTTCTAGGATAAAGCAATATTTATACATCCTTAGGTCATATGTTATTTTTATTCAGACCATGGCTAGGCCGATACCTTTTCCACTGAAAAAACTTACCTCTAGTACCCCGCGCCTCCATCCATAGCACGTGCGTCCTACCCTTTCTCCGTAGTTTTATACATATACTATATAGTAATAATAATAATAGTACCAATAATAATAATGTGTTATTATAATGATAATAATTCGCTCGCTGCCAGAGCTACGCTACGCTCGCTTTCTCTTTATTGTTCGTGCCGTCTTTTCGCTTTCTATTTGTTCTTCCCGCTTTTAGTTTTTTCTTTTCTTTGTGTTGTTGTTCACATCAACACTTTCCGTTTCCACAAAATAAACTTTTGTTTTACCGTTGCCAAAGTTGTCAGTTATGCAAATTTAAAGTTGTCTAGAATTTCTGCTGCAGCCCGGTTATTCGAACACACTACAACAGAAACAAAACTTTCAAATAGGGAAACATATAATAAAATATTTGCTGTTGCTGGTGTATAGGTAGCCTTAGCAATCATTAGTTTAACGGCGACGCTTCATGGTACTGTAAAAGAGCGGCATGCAGGATACTTGCTATGATTAATGGCACCTCAATTGGGTTACGTTCAATGGATATATGAGGTACGCAACTTGATTGTTTTAACGGTAGCCTATTCAGCGAAGTTCTATAACTCAATTGGTTATAATTTTATCAAGTGAAATATTCGGTTCAATGTTAATCACATCCACACTTCTAAATTATTTTGCAATTTGATTTAGATTTGGAATTATCTGCTGCGACATATCTTCAACACAGGTCAAACCTAACCTCATCGCCTCTGCTCGAGGCAATGACACGTCTACCCATCAATGTACGCGTGCACTTTTGATCAGTGGTAATAGGTATCTCCGACCGCTGGTAGACCGGTCCATCGTACTTACATTCTGGTTGCCTATCGAGCTCACTCTATCTCCACCCCTTCCCGTTGACCAACATTGAGGATGTTGGCTAAAGTTTTTGGTAGAAACGTGCCACGGAGAAGGCCGATAATCCCACATGGTGGCCATGAAGATGCATTTTATTTCCGAGGTTTACGTTATAGATATATTTTGTTAAAGTTGGTTTAGCTGTTATTATGGTAATGATACACGGACCTGATTTGTTATATGAAATGGTGCTGGACTCATAATGGTTATGGGCAGTCCAAAGGCTGAGCCCAAGGATATTAATTTGGTGGACGAAAATAGAAAAGTGATAAAGTCTTGGGAAGAAATGTTTGTTTGCTGCACGTTATCAGCACGAATACCGTTTGTAGTAGTTATGGTGTTAGTTACTTTTGTGCTATTTAAATCCAAATCATAACCCCGATGATATCCCGGTAGTAAACTAATCTTGTAAAATTCCTCTAATTGCTGCATGGCTTCTACGTGCAGGGATGTTACGTATATCGGATATCAAACACATGCTTCCGAGGGCGATTATAGCGAAGGAGATTTAACACCGCCATCGAAATGTAGTTCGCGTAAGAGGCTTAAGACATCAACGCCACCGCGAGGGAAGTCGGCTGAGTCGGCACGTACCTCGTCTACGACCAACGATTCGGAAGGACCGCCTAACGAAGCGGAAATACGTCAACGTCAAGCGTTGCATGCGCAACGGTACTTACAGCAGGCGTACAAAAATCCCAGCTAAGCCGCCGCCACAATTGTAAGTATTGGTAAAATTTTATTATTTTTGCAAGTATATATTTCTACTGCTTGCCTTTTTGCACATGCTTAAGCACTAACAATTTGTAATGTGACACACGTATACGTAAAGTGAAGGGAACCCCGTACCCTGTCCTACTGTCGCTGACCTGGGTAGAAAGGACAAGGTAATTTGATAATGTTTACAATAAAAAAAAGTCGGATAAACATGCAATTGGCACTAGGTGACAATCCGGGTTATTATGCCGAAGCATTGTGTGTAGGCTGGCCATGATGATTGCCCTTTACACCACCCATCATCTTATCCGCCTAGACCAAAGTCTAGTACCTGTTTAACGCATAGGTACTGCGAAGCAATTGTGGCTGAGTCCCTTGCCCAATGAGATTAGCGAGACCACTGGATTCGAACTCCTGACTTCACGATTATGAAGCAGGCGCTGTAACTACTCGGCCACGCGGCCACATCTTTACAATACATAACATGATGTTTTATTTCAGCTAAAGAGCTCAGTTGTGAAATTTAAAAATTTTTAGGATTAGAATTGGTTATTAATTAAAATTACGTGATAATTTTAATGTAATAATAATACAGGTAATAACGTAGAAACAATACAGTCCGATAAGGGTCAGGAGAGTGTATTTGTTGAGTGTGAAGATAGTGTTGAGATAACTGCAACAACTACCGCCAAGGATCGGGTTGTGTTTTCCACGATTGCGACCCCAATCTTCACATTTGCAGCGACGACAGGTATCGGGACTAGTTCTAATATACCAAGACAACCTAAAGCTACTACTTCCACATTATGGTGCCCAGATACATATCGGCAGCAGCCTCCGTTGGGGCCGGATGTTACTGTAATACCTGCTAATCCTAGTTTGCAGATAGAAGTGCCACCAGATCTTTCTTCTGTCATACGACGACGTCGTTATTTTGAGGACCTGGATGACGAAATAAGCACAGGAACATTGTAGTAAAATAGCAACTAAGTGGCGTGGGGAAGTAAGGAGTAGCAGTGATACCAGTGGTACTGGAATGCGACGTAGGAGCACCCGCGACATTCAGGAGCGCCCTGCGCGTGAGAATCTGATGACTGCGGTTAGACCAACACCGTGTATTTCACCTCCTTATCCTCTAGTACAGGAAAAGTTGGAAAGTAAAGCGCCATTAACACAGCGTGAGGATCGCATAACGTGAGAAGTGTTACGTGTTCTCGTAGAGCCGGTTCGTCAAGAAAATTAACGTAATAGTACTCGGGTGAAGCGGATAAGTCAAGGCCTCGATATCGCGAAGCGGCGTATGCAGTCTTTGGCACAAGAGACTGAACAATATCTTAGTGTCCTTAGCCGGCATACGTCTGCTGATGAATTTAGAGATTCGCGAAGCCGAAAACGTGTTGTATCAAGCATTGGAAGAGACTGTTTGGGGTGGTCTTCCGCAGATCCCAGTCCTTCAACTCATGCTGGAGACCGCTTGCGGGTACCTGTGGAACTGTAGTAAGGGGACCTGCATATGTGAGTGCGCAATCTCAATACCGTGATTGGGTTGGAGTGGTTCAGCAGGAAACTCGACGACCAATTATGGATATCAAGCCCACTGAACTAGATATTTTACGTACCACGATGCCGAAAGAGGACGATAAACGACGTCGAAGTCAGCGATTTTCGAGGTCTTATATGACTGGTGCTATCGTGGTTACAAGTACACCTGGTATTGTGCAAGATCGGGAACCAGCTGCGCGGAAACAGATACAAACGCAACTAAAATCAAGAAACGATACAGGTGCTACTGGTCGGACATCAGCTTGGTCAACTTTTTCTGGTATGCCAGAAATTCCGGCATATGTGCTTCGGCATCCATGAAAAAAATTCAAAGGAGATGATTTCCCTGGTTGGCTGAAAGGATTCAAGCGAACCTTGCGTAGTTTCAGTTTTCGCGGTTAGACACGCACCATTTAACACTTTTCATGTTGGCTATGACTGGCTAGTCATCCAGGTATGTTCTTCGGGTGGTCGGATCGACATTACCGGAACCTGCATATTACGAAGATTACGTGCGAGGGTTTTTGCGTCATTATGACTCGTTGAAATCCTTCGGCGATCGCCTAAACGACTTCAATACCAGTATGGTGCAAGGTCGAAGTGAGACCACTATGGCGTTTAAAGCACGGTTGCGGAACACCTGGTTGCGAAAATTCAGTGTTGTTGAAGAACAGCACAACTATTCGGAATAGTTTTTCACGTTTTTAAGGGATTGCGTCATGGTATAGGTGCGGATATACAAACTCGATGTGGCGACCGACATGGCGTGGAAGAAGCAGCTCGGATTGCCATGGAACGTTATGATTTTCTACGACGCTGCGATACGCATTTCCGAGAGCATGGGGTTGATGGCAATACTCGATTAGGGAATTTGCGAAAAACAGTGAGAATGAAGTATGTTCCAGCTGCAGAATTAGAAATGAATCATGATTGGGAGCACAGCAGCGATGAGATTCCACAAATCGATGTGGCTCAGACAGTTACCCGCAGTGGATTTGTACCGCGCGCCACAGCTGCTCCAGTTCGTTCGATGAGTGTACCGAAGTTCACGGTTACTACACCGTCTTCTACCGTTGATAATGAAGCAAACCGTGGTGGGACAAAAGTAAATAACGAGTCATCCACGAAGGAATTGCAGCACATGATGAAACAGTTCTTGGAGCAGATGAAGTTACAAGCGGCACTAAAACGGATACAAAACCCGTGGTGATAGCTACGCGTACTTCTGGAAGTAATAGGCTTCCCAGTGAATACGCAAAAATTTCCGAAACCGGGGTCACTATCCACAGTATTAACAACATAAGGATTAAGACTGTTGGAATTTGGAGTGCACAGTTTAGATCTTATAATGGTTTAAAATTTTTGCTAGCCAATTCTTACCAGGGTGCTTTTCAATGTCCCAAATATTATCATCAGACGCCGACAACCCACATCCCCGAACCAAATCATAGCTGACTTTTTACGAACTGCTGATGAACCTTTTGCAAGTCCCTTTTGTAGTTTTGGATCCGGTTCAGAACATACTGCCACGGCAGTCTCAAAATCTCCTGCAAAACAACACTGGTAACACAAGTAACATTGCTCAGTGCAATTAAACCACTTACCATTAATTTCCAATTCCACTAGGAAATGATTTGATAATACGTTGTGGCCGCCAAAGAATGCCAACACAGCGCCAGATTTGTCTAAAAATTTTTTTGAACGATTGACCCTAGTCCTAAAATATAATAATGGGATCTCCACATATGTACATTAGACACATAATCACACATACCACCGACACAGATCTCTCTCAACAAGTTAACTGTATTCATGCTAAACGCACGATCAGGCCTTACTTCTTTCCTTATTTTTTCCAAGGGGACAGGCGTGACTGGATCGACACAACGGGCGTCCGCACGCGTTGGTTTTTGCTGATCCACGTCCTTGGCAATTACTTCTGAGGCTTGCAAGATACAATGGCGGCTTATGGTACCACTCATGGCAACAATCGAGCCAGAATCCTCCCTGAGGGATTCCACTCTGCTCCTCCAACCAAACGTCAACTAGGACCACGATTCCAGGTGAATAACATGATAAACAATGATACTCCGCCATTTCTCAGCGATTTTGTTGTAATACCTCGATGTCATCAACAATCAGCATCTCCGAGAGTTTTATTCGCCGGGGTTGCGCTTTTCCCACATGGTCAAACTGCCCTTGTCCGTGAGCGACGAACATTTCGGTCACACCATGACGAAGTCCTATGGTCATATCCACCATGTAAGAATCTTAAACATGACGCTCCACAAAGTTCAAAAGAGTCTCCTGATTGACCAACCGTTGAAGAAAGCTAAATGAGTATGGGCCAAACTTTACTGTCCCATGAGGTGGTAAGATGTTTTTTAACTCCACTCGAACGGTGTATTGACGAGAATACGGTGGCGCGGCATCTCGAAAATTTCGTTCAAATAACACAGATTTTCGCGCCCAACATCCACTAACCAAACATTGCACTGTTGGCAACCTGGGATAGATTTAACCTCTACACGAAGTGCTTGACGTGCCATCACAACAATGAGTTGCTTTTTAATCCATATTTCCTTTTCTTTCAGTGTGACTAACTCATGTACATGTGGTAGACTTGCGTTGATCGTGTCCATGTTGCACTTTTCTCTTACCAAGGAAACCCAAATACTTTTTGTATCACTAGCTGCCTCTACGATAGCTCGGTGCTTCGTGCCCAAACCAATAGGCTTCCGTTCAGGGTAAGCCCGTCGAGGCGGCCAATACGGCCATGGAGGTGTAAACCACAATCGACGGTTTCACAGAGTGTCAAATCAGCTACAAAGCTGATCATCTGCCATTTTTCTATAAAACTTTTTTTAATTATACCCTCAGATATTGTTTTAACATAAAGATCAGATAATTTCAAATACGCTATATTATCATACATTATCATATGACAATCAGTTTGAAGAATATATACCTTCCAATTTTGAAAAGTTTTAAATTTAATCTGGTGTAATACCGATTTCTGATTTACGCGAGATTCAGTAGAGATTTTCGAAATTTGAAATTCTCTATTTCGATTAGCCTGGGCAAGTTGTTCAGGTCTCTCAGCATATGAATGGTCACCACTATCATATTTTTAGAATACAAACAACTGCTAGAATTTTGGAAATAGCACATCATGGCTGAGTGTGTCGTTTTTATAGAAGTATCGCGCTCCATAATCCTGTTTGCTAACCTCTCAGTTTTCTCCCGAAGTCGCAAAGTTTCATTCTTCCAATCATCCACTTGCGCCATATCGGCCCTTTGATTTGACATCTGGCGCAGATCATTAAACCAGGGTTGTAGGCCCACTACATTCTGGCATTGAATTAAGTGAGCTGCAGAAGCCCTACATTCACTATACATTGTCCTTTGTCGGTTATTATTTTGAAAATTTCTAGTTTGCCAAAAAGGTTGGGGTGGTCTATTGGGAGGCTATCCGTTAGTATTTTGAACGGGTCGAATTTGGTGAAACTTTTGCTGTCTTTGTGGGCAATTGAATTTTATATGACCCGGTCGTTTACAAAAATTACATAGTTTACGACCATCACTGGACATTCTGGATCGATTTTGTTCAAAATTATTACGAAAATTATTATTCGTACTACTCTTAAGATTAACTACGGCTTGTAGCAATTTCTTATTTACCTTACTCATATCATCCATTTTTCTCTCTAAACTATTAGGATTCTCATTTTTTCTAGTATCAGTGAAATAAGCCTCCATTTTGGAAATGCCTGATTAAGAAGGCTTATCCATGCGCTCATAACACTCTTGATCGTATGCTCTAGAGATGGCCGCCTGTATAGAAGTAGGATTCGATGTCATGACAAACTTCTTGATAGAGCCCTTAGGCCCAGTCAAAAAGTTATCCATGGCGATTCGCTCCCTACTATCTGAATCTATAATTGGATAAGCCTTTCTTACAAGGCACTCTCTATCTCTAGCATATAATTCCACGGGTTCATTTGGTCCCTGGCTCCTAGTTCTTAATTGAATGCTGTACTGATTAGTTATCTCCGCAGGAACTAGAACCTCTCTTAGTGCACTTCGTATCATACCATAAATTTTTTGCACACCAGGAGGGAGGGATTCCCACTTACGCGCTGCTTCATCTCGTAAGTAGGCCGGCAACAATCGAGCCATTTCTGGGTGATCCCACTCATTAGCCAAGGCTATTCTGTCAAAGGTACTTAAACACTCATCAAAATCGTCCCCAAAATTTCCAGCATAGAGTGGTATATTCTTAATCTCAATTGATCGATATTCATACTGATTCAGGATAAGGCTGCTATCAGAATGAGAGCTCCCAGTAGTCGGTGCTGCAGTTTGGGAGCCCCAAGCTGTGGATACAGTTGCATTTTTCATCGCTCCCTGTACTAACTTTTCACGTGGACCACCTGTGTATCGTCGATAAGCCTTTTCAATGTAAGTTTCAGAGTCCAGGTCTTAAGCGAATATTCTTAAAAAAATGAAGTTTTTCGTTCCAATCTTGCGGCACCAATATGTAGCCCGCGTGAGTCCTAGCCTAGGGAAGTTCTCAGTTCAGCACTGTGACTAAGGTAACTTGTTTGCCCAAACGTTCACTAAGATAATACAAGTTACAACCATACACATCTAAATATACACTTACGTTTTAGTCTGATACAGAACTCAGCAAAGCCTCACCGATCGTAATATCCACAACAATTTCTGGAAATATTGATTCACCGATTGCACGAAGTGAGGCGTAATCTCAGCGTGTATACCACTTAAATAATCTTTTCTCCCGGGCTATAAACCTAGGACATTCTCTAAAGCGAGGTTTACACAGTTAAGAATTAGTAATTCTTTGAATTGAGAAATCCGCTCCCAAACGTAAACGAAAATTTGCGTGTTAGAGAATCTCTTTTTATGAAATTCTCGGAATCCTTAACCCATAACAGATTTTTACGACTTTACAGAAAATTCGGCACAAACAAATATACATTTGCGCTAATGTAGCCCAAATACTTAAGGCAACCTGGGGCTACACCATACATGGCGGCGGTCGGTCATGCCGGGGGGGTAGAGGCCTCCCACGGGGGGGGGGGGGTCACGGCCATCCCAGTGGGGGGGAGGGGTAAACCCCCTTGGCCGGCCAAATTTTCCTAGAGGGGTTGGTCGTGAGGACCTTTTCTTGCCTATGAGTTCAGTTTCTGCACTACGGTCCCAGAGAGTTCACTATCCTGTTTTGACATACTAATTCCAAGTAATCTACCAACTAAGGTCCTACTGCGACACTCGTGGAGGAACTGCCAAGCCCCTCCTACGGTGGGGGGTGCTGCGCACCCCATCCCAGGGGGTAACCCCCTGGCTTTGCGGCCTCGGGGGGGGGTCCGGACCTCAGGGGGGGTTACCCCCCTGCCGCCCTGTATGGGCTACACTCAAATTCGATATGTAAAAAGTACTGTAGTTCTAACACCCAAATTTTATAACTTGTATTATTTTGTACTCTCCTAAAGTTATAATGTCAAGAACCTAAGAAATTCTTATTGCCAGAAAAAGCAAGGGGATGAGGTCCACAACTCCTTAACGGGTGGGCCAAAAGAGGTCACACTTGGTATAGATAATCCTTAAGGTGGCCAAAGATGTGCGACACTAACATTTGCATAGAGCCAAGTCATCCCCCTACCCACTTCAGGTAAGGTTACACGGTACTCAAAATTTACATTTAACTATATATACCAAAGATTTCAAAACAAACAATTTTAAGACAAATTTCTACATACGATACACATGAACAACAGGCACATACGCAAGCAAACAAACGGTAGTACGACGCAACTACGTAACTACATGCATAACTACGTACATACAACAACACACATGACGAAGCCAATTTTCAGATTGAAATGGCACTTTTCCCACCATAGAGATAAATAAAAACATAAGGGAGGAACTAAATTCGCTCGTGTGAAGTGAAGATAAGGGCTTCGGCCCGTCGTGTTTGGGGTTCACGACTTAATACGTCCCCCGGCTTCACATGATTGAATTTATTACGAACGGGAAGGCATAGGTCGTTACAACTGGTAGATGCATATCTGACAACCGGGAGTGTTAGGCACGTACTATGCCATAGGAGAGAATCCCGGTCCCAACCCGTCCCAAATCCCCTAAAATTTCTTAAAACACAGGGTTTTTCATTAAATTACTTATTATATCCCTTCCGTCCTTTCTCTTCCGTTTTCTTTGTTTTCTTTTGTTTTCTTTTCATCGCATTTGTTTAAATTGCAACTATTTAGGCAACTAGCTAACATACTGATAGCTGAAGTTTTAGTTGTAATTTCAGTCTAGGTTTTACGATCGTAGAGAGCGGCAGCTTCACGGAGTTTCTTGAGCTGAATTTAGTTCCGGGTAGTATTATTAATAGCGCAAAGAAGTGCGCGCCTGATTACCGTTGTTCTAACTTCCTCATTTTCCACACATAAAGAATTATGCTTATCTACTATGCAATTTGCCGTTTTTAATTAGTTCAATTTGTGGGCTACCTAGCTAGTAGGCCATATACTAGCTTGTCGCATGTTACGAATTTTGGTTTTCTGATTATTGATTTCTCAGTGTTAAGGCCACCATAGTGCGCTTCACGATTTAACCTCGAATTGTGGTTCTCTTGGTACAGATTACAACAAGAGTGGTGTTTATAATTTAACGTTTCTCTTCGTGATTATAAAATTAATCTAAGAATCGTTCAGACTTCACCAATAAGTACTGTAGACCATAATTAGCCATAATCTTAGTAATATTACAGTTCCCAAATAAAACAGCAGGGCCCTAAAGCGTCGAGTGAGGACTACCAGGGAGAGAAGATTAGTGGGTCCGGGGTAGTAACATCACTTGTTAAGTGCGGTAGCCGTACCGGGCGGCTTAGCAAGTGTGTTCTCGAGAAGACCGAGTGAGTAAGGTGCGTTTAATAGATCGTCCCATCGACTCACTGCTTTCCCAATTACCAACTCGATCAGCCGTCCAGAAATTGGGGCTTTTAAGAAAATAATTGGATAGTAGCTAATAGACAGTTTTATATTAGCATAGCTGGCCTGTCCACAGCTCTCCGAAAAGTAGGGGGAAACTTCGGGGGGGGGCATGTTCATTCTCGGGGGAAAATTAAAAAGAGGGGGTAAATTTTGCTTAAAATTCTAAATATTTTCATGCAGTTTTACTACCGTGAATGGATTTTCAAGCTAAAACCGATATTTTAGCATTATAAATAACTGTAATTAATATTTAAAAACAATTCGCAAACAAAACAAATTTTCAGCCAAAAAATTGGAATTAGTTGAACATGTCGGATTTCAGGACAGTGGGGAGACGGACATGGGGAAAGTCTCGTGAACATGGGGGATTTGGAAAGGGCCCCCACCACCCCCACTGTGGACAGGCCAGCTTAGTTCGTCAGCCATCCGGGGAACAGCTCTAATATAACAGCTTGTGTTAGAGTAAATCTAAGAAACTAGTCTAAGGTATTTAAATAACCCCAAGTGGTCAGCCGTCCGGGGGCCAGCTCTATGAACTCAAAAGAGCTGTAATAAAGTATCAGCTAACTCAGCATCTAACCACTATTCTATTATTTAGCGCCGTGATCAGCCATCCGGGTGCTGCGGATTAAATAAGGTCGGTACTTAGCGTAATTCTAAGCAGCTAGGTTGAGGTAATTAGATACTCACACCTTTGTCAGCCGTCCGTGGGTGAATGGTGTAAACCTCAAAAGAGGACTAATGGATTAGTGATACCTAAACCTTAAATAATAGAATGTAGATAATTCAGAGCCAAAAGAACGGAGTGTCTAATGACTTCTTCAGGAAAGTATTAACTGAAACTTTAGATGTCTCAAGGTGTAAAGAAATAAAATTATATACCAGTGATAAGTATAGCCTGATTAATTGCGGCGATAAAGAACTGTGCCTTACCTGTATCGTAATATTTTAAATATACAACATTTCAATTGCGGTTTTTGGTGCTTACTTATCTAAAATCAGAGTTAACCGAGCTTATCCGCGCCGTCTCGCTAAGCCCAATCAGATCATTGTTAAAGAATTGGCACACGTAAAAAGAAGGCGGCAACTTAGTTCCCGCCGGCATACTACTGGCCAAAACACGAACCGCACATCTTCAGGTGACGAATCCCGTCCCAATTTAACTTCCCATAGGCTTCATAAGAAATTCTCATTCAACCCCTACCCCATTCAAAACAAAATAAAATAATAGTTGGTTTTATTCTTTTGATTATATATATTGACTATGATGTTAACACCTGGCTTCTCCAAGCGTGGGGAGAAGACCCGCTTTTCGGGTCCCCCCACGGCCTTGTCCGAGCCCCCATTTCGCCCGCTCCCTCAAAAATTTTGGCACTGTCGCTTCGATTTTTAGCCCCAAAAATACTCGAAAACGTATGTTTTGCAGTTTCCTTCGCTTTTTCTCGATTTTTAGGACCAAAATGTGTTGGAAAACGTTCCTTTTTACAGTTTTTAGATCTTTATTTTGGATTTTTGGCTCCGACAATGCTAAAAACGTTCATTTTTACGATTATCTCCTATTTCTTGCCCCTCCCAGATTTTGGGAGTGGGACCATTTCGTGCCCCCACCGGTTCGCGAGGGTCCGTGGAGAAGTCATAACATTATCTTATTGGTTTTACTTTTATTGGAATATATATGTTATAAAGTGGCAACTTTAAGATCACTGTAGTCCCAACGTACAGCTAATATATAAATGAACAAATAAATTGATGGATCCAATTGTGAGTTTATCGGCCTTCTCCGCGGCACGTTTCTTACCAAAACGTAACCGACATCTCCAATGGTGGCCAAGGGGAAGAGGTGAAGATACAGAGCGAGTTCGAGAGTTACCCAGTAATATAAGTAAAATCAAGAATAAGGGGTAGGAGCCACCAAAGGGATGGACCGGTCTACCAGCGGTCGGAGATACCCTTTATCACGGAATGAGAGTTGCGCGAGTCCCCAGCGGTAGACATGTCATTGTCCCGGGCAGGGATATCGAGTTCAGGTCAATGTATGGTGCTTGATTGTGAACTAAGCTGAATAGACCGTGTGTACGTATATACACTAAAATAAATCACAGTTCGATCAATTTTGCATTGTTTGCCAATTATGTCTTGCAACCTAAACAGACGTAGACCATTGATCACATTAAAAAGTAAATTGCTATGGGATAAAAATTGTGAGTTTAGGTATGGATGGCATTGGTGCATTCGGCACCCTTTTAGGCGTAACGTTTTAAAAATTAACTAAAGTTAAATCGAATTTTGGTTAGCAGGATGACATATCCGTGCTAATACTGACTGTACCCTGGCGAGTCCGGAGAACATGCCGTGGGTAATGAATTTATACTAAAAATGCTTAAATAGAACTGATGAATTTCAAAATCGAATTTTAACTAACGTTATCGAATATGAGCATTTGGCCCCTCAACGTTTGTACCCCGGCTAGTCCGAATGACAGGCCATGGGACACTGATAAAGTTTTGGAAAAGAATAAGTCATGACACTAAGTAAAACTTTGTAAAAGTTTGATTTGTGAAACCGAATAAATTTAAGACCTAATTAAAGGAGTTGTAAAAAGAAATTGTAAAGTTGGAATAAAAAGACAAGAAAACAACATTACAATATCGCGAATTAAAACGATAATTTGTTTAGAGATTTCTTAAATAATTTTGTATGGTGGTATCGCGTCCGTATAGACTAGTACACCCCTAAGCCTAGAGTCCACCATAAGGTGTCCAAGAGCACCGGTTCTGGATTCAATACTTATAAATTTCATGTAAAATGTTTTAGGCAAAATGTCGCTACGGCGAAGAGTCCGCGTAACAGTCCCGTAGCGCGTAGTGAATAAAATTTGAATGATTTTTGGCATAACATAACTATAGGGTTTTGAAAAGAGTAGATTTGGGAAATTTAAGTTCAGAAATTTTATCATAGGTGGTCAAACGAGAATAGGTTTGAACTATATTAGTTCTAAAGGCATCCAAGCTCTATCTCAGCTCGACAAGCGGCCAGAGTTGAGATACAGACTGGAGCTGTGCGGATCATTTTGTGAGACTGCTAGTTTGTTCCGTCAATATACGAAAATTCCGTTACCTGGAACAACTATTTTATACATAAAACAAAGACCGGTGCTTTACCTTTGGAGTTCGTAGTATTAGTGTCGAAAGATTGCACCAGAACGCTAAAGCTATAAATATTTACAGGTCGCCTGAAAATATTTAGGGAAAATAGCACATTAACACAATGAATCTAACTGTCCGTTGAAACAGGCGCCTTCGCTAACCATTTAACCAATAGTACCGAATAAATGCCAAATGAGCAAGTGCTAGGAAGATATCGTGGCCCTGCCACCGTGAGTATTTCACAAAAGTTAGCGCACGTGTTGGTGACCCGCACCATCAGGTCATTTATAAGTAACTTCGAGTAAACTACAAGTGAAATAAAAGAAACAAAACCATCAGCTCCTGCTGGCCAAGTAACACGCACAGCCGTATAGTAGAAAATTTTATTACCCGAAGTTAGCTGAAAATGTTTAAAGATTATATGGTAACATCGTTAGAGAACAACAAAAGATTATAGAGTAAAACTTAACAAAGTCCCGGCGTTACGCACCAGGTATAACATTAATAACAAGCTTCCCAAATATTGGGGTCGTAGTGGTAACCGAGAGTTTCGCACTGCGTAACCAATCTTTTCAATAACGGTTTTTATAAATTTTTATAGTTTAAAGCATTTTAGGACAATAAAGTGCGATCATGCATTACAGGATACATGTACCTAAAATCGTACTACCTGTAGTGTTCGTGTGGTTCGTGACCCTGAAAAATTAAAGAATGTGATGTGTTAGTGTTAGGGTTGAGGGACAAGTGACACAGGATTTTCCCTAAATAGAACGTGGGTGTTGGCCCATAACTGCCAAGCCCCTAAGCGTAAAATTTCCTCGGCCTGTGCATTGGACAACCCTTAGGCGAGGCTTACGCGAAGACATAGTTCCGACAACTATGTCCCACCCTAAGGAATGTTTGCAATGTCACAGCCTTCGACGATAGAGCAGCCCATGGTATGGCAGCCTGGGATCCAACGGGTGCTAAAAAGGTGCCGGAAAGGGTGAAAGACCAATCCCACCCAGAGGTTCCCGTTTAAGGAATGGGCTGCCCTTTTTCTGGTCTGCCTTATAACCCGGCTAGGGCTTACTTTGCCTAGCGAACCCGCCTCCTCGGCAGGGTCCAGAAGTGCAGGTAACCTCATGCAAAGTCACTGTGAGTGAGCCTAAATATACTTAAGTACGTATGTGGGTAATGGGATACGAATACCGTGAGTGCAGGGGTAAGTAACCATTAGGTAACCTTAACAGAGCCGTGGTAAGAGCTATATAAATCGTTTTAGTGCGCGCACCCTACCAGAAACAGGGATTTCCAACAGCTTACAAACCATAGAAATCTCTACACGCAAAGGAAAGAAAAAACCAATAACCATCAAGAAACTACAAATCGCACAATACATTACAACGCATATTATAGCAGCAGCAATACGGAAAAAGGAAAAAAACAAATTCGTTAACTCCACGTAACCGCACTACACTACTCTACACAACACGATGAATAATAATAATAATACTGTCAACTTCCGAAACCAATGCAGTAGCCATCTTTACACGATAGAGACAAAATATAGCTATGTAAATTTATTTAGTATTAAAACCTATTATTATTATATTAAGGAAATTTTGGTGTAAATTTAGGGTTGGGAAAAAGGTTATTTGAGAACAAAGTGAATGTATCCGTAGGGATTAAGTGTATTTCTGGATAGGAATAATTAAGTGGAACCCCGTTTGGCCAGTTTAGAGAGTTAAGAAATCGTATGTAGGTAGGAAAAAGTCAATTATTGATGTATTTGGTTTAAGAAGAAATTAGTGAAAATTAGGGGATTCTGAACTCAATGGAAATGAAATAATAGCGAAATAAGGGTGTTACCCGAGTGGGGAAAGGTATCACCCGACCGGGCGGAGAGGTAATCCAACCCCACCGGGAAGGAATAGTTATAAATCAAGGAGAAAAATATTATTTAAGTGAAATCATAGGAATTTGTAAATTGGTGAATTTTGAGTCATAGTTTAGAGGTGATATATCGATAGGGAGTAGGAAATGAAAAATAAAATATAAAATTTGGATAGTTTTCTCGCCCTCGGGGGTAAATATAGGAATCACCCATGTGGGAGAATGAATATCCCCAAGGAAGGATAATGGAATTGGTATAATTTTCATAATTAGGTCAAAACCTAAGAAATATTGTCTAGAAGGGAGGGAAATACAAGGTTGGACCTGCCCAAAAGTTGACATCCCCCGGACCCGATTCCTCAACGTCCCTGTTGAGTATATGATCTAAGGAGCAGGTCAAACTTGTATTTTAAAATTTTTATTTCTGTTCAAAAGAAGATTGTTTTATAAAGAACCCATATACTGGAAGCAAATGATAACCACACGTTATACCTTTCGATAATCACATAACAACGTTAGTTATATAAAACATTAGCAAAATGATTATTCTGTAATATAACATGTTATCCATACGAACATAAGTAAAGTATTATGGCAGTAAAAGATTAATACTGAGCAAATATATTAAACACCGTAAACAGTTAACTAGCAAAGTTATTTGAATACAACGTTACATCAAACAGTGAATTATACAAAATAGCCATACGAATCAATTATATATATAAAGCGATATAAAATTAAGTGATAGAAATCGAAATTTTTGTCTACTGGTTCCAAAACTTTTTAGTTGAAATATAGAGAGTACTCCTATAGCTTTTAAAAATTCTTTACAGTTATATTGCTTACCAAAGCAGAGAAATTGGTTCTACAAACCCAGTTATAATTTATGAATGAAACTTAGTTGAAGAATGATATGAAGACCTTGGTTCTGTCCAGCCAAAGTGGTACAAGTTGATATTTAACCAATATTACATTATAACATATTACCATATAGAAAGCAAATAACACAACGAATTAGACACAACATATGACATATCCCTGTAACTAAGTTCGATACAATATTATAGAGGTAGCAGGGAGTAACCGGAATTCCGGTTCCGGTTCCGGCAAAGGGCAAAAACCATACCGGAACCGGAATTCCGGTTTAAAAATTTTGTTTGAAATTTTCCACGTTTTTTGCTTTATCCTGCAATCCAAACATATGTAATATATATTATACAATGATCAAGCTCCAAGACAACCAAGCAAACGAAAAGATTAACTAACCAATTTGCCGTGTAAAACGTAAGTAGGGCACATAATTTGAGCAGGAATTTTTCATAATAACCTGCAGGAGTTTGTTAAATCAAAGCCAGGTCAATGCTTGTAGCAGCTATTTTACACATCCCGAAGTCTGTGGGATACGCTTGAATTAAACCAGTCCAACTCGGTAACAGAGTATGGCTTACGCAGAAGTACTTAGGGTATGTTTGGCTAACATAAATTGCGTCAGGCACCCGCCAGTGTGCTTTTAAACTTGGTAAATCAGTTTAACTTGAAGTAAAATAACGTTATCTGCAACGCAGCTAGAAACTGCTTTCTTGGCAATGAACTGTATTTATTGAAACTGTGCGAGCAGCATCACAGTGTGTCTCATTTATAGCATTCTGATTAGAAAGTTATCATCATTATGATCTAACTGAGGGGCACTGTTTGTTCAACGCTGGCCTAAACAGTGTCTCTGACCACTGATCAGAAAATTACCTTCTATCTATTATTTTCTCTTAGAATCATATAAACCAATAATTTTAAGTTTCCTACAGAAGAACATACAACAAACGTATGTGTAGTAA